>NDXB01017185.1:39460-51845 GCA_002631895.1 Agapornis roseicollis
AAAAAAAAAAAAAAAAAAAAAAAGACAGTGGTTGGCTTCTTTGTGACATGTAGTGTCACAGATGTTCAGATTGGGTTTGAGATTGCATCATTCTCCATTCTCATGGTTCGTTACTCATTTCCAGATAAAGTCCTGTGGGTTTAATGTCTTGACCTAAAATGATTTAAGACTTTTTTGATTTCTTCTGTTTATTACAATGTGTCCTGAGGGATTTTTGTTGGTAGAAATAGTGCTACCTGAAATTCTCTGGGGTTTTGGAAAATACTTAATGTTTGTATTTTACTCTAATTTTTTTTGTGTACTATACTTGCAAAAGCATGTATTGCTCTACTGAGATCTGTAAAACTTGGGTCGTCTTCAAAGATAAACCATTTTACCTGAGACTTACTTCTCTTAAACATGTTCAGACATAAAAGAGAAGATCACTACGACTGAAACAGCTCAAAATATGACTGACTTAGAGAGGAAAGATTGTAGCAGGTCTACAGTGGGAACTTCTGTTTTCCTTCGTGTTTAGACAACGCAGAAGGATTTGCACAAGTGTAGTTTCTCCAGCCAGCATAAGGAGTCCAGCCTAGAGGAGGAGCCTGAGAGGAGAATTTGGAACTCAAGAGAAGGTCCAGCTGTGCTATTCTGGTGCTCATCACACAGGGAGCTCTGTTTAAGAGGTTGTATTCTCCAGTTTCTAGCACATCCCTTGCCTGATTGGATAGGTGCTACAAGTGAAAATTAAAAATAAGTTAATAAAGAGGGGGGAAATTTCCGTGTGGAAACCATGGAACTGAGAGAGCTGATAAACCAGGCTGAAAATGCTCTGAGTAAGGAAAGTTCCAGGTAAAGTGACAGCGAGAAAAATGTTGTCTATTTCAGTTAATTCTTCCGAAGTTTCTCCACATGACTTTATGGGAAGAAATTGTAATAATAAAAGCTGGTACAAGCTGTCCCAAGTGTTATAGATCTAAAATATATGTAGAATTGCCAGATCACTGTGGAAAGACTGAACAGGGTCTTAATTATGCTTATTTTAAAACTAGAGAATAGCCGTGGTGTTCTCACAGTAACAGTAGTAACAGCAAGCACATTTTCGTAAGTTGTCTGGATGAGTAGCTTTGTTAATTTGGTCTGTATCAATTTGCCTTAATTTTACACAGATCTGTGACAACATTAAACTGGGAGAAATAGACTCTATATGAAATGTCAGGGGAGGGAAGGGAATCAGTCGCTTTTACTAGGCTGCAACTTTTTTACTTCATGGCGCTGTTAAGTACTTTGAATTAGATACTGTAGTGCTGACAGTTTCTAATGCATCATTGACACTGGCCTTCCCTGGAATAATGAAGTGGTTGTCAGGAACAAGCAGTCAATATGCGTGAAACGCCATGATGCCATCATAGGAATGAGTACACATATGCTTCAGACTTAGACTTTTGTTTGAAGTAGAACTACTCTTTTGCTCCTATGTTTTATCAATCTCTAGATGATTACATGTCATAGAATACTCTCAGCAGAACACCTAGTGAGCTTCTGCTGCATCACTAAGAATGTCATGAGCAGAACAAAATACTTCTGTAAATTTTATATCATGTTTTCCAAGAAAAACTAACAAAACTGACCTCACTAAAAAAACAAGCACAGTTTGACAGTGTAAATATGTTACTATACCTAAGTGAGCAATGTCACTTATTTCTGAAATACCAAGTTTTTTCATTTTAGCCCGCAAATTCACAGACAAGCATGAATGGATATCTGTTGAAAATGGCATTGGAACAGTAGGAATCAGCAATTTTGCACAGGTATCGATCCCTCCCCCTTTACCCAAGTCTGCAATATTTATTTATGCATACCTGCTCTTGTCCTTGTCCATTGGACAGGTTTTTTTTTACTGTTTTTTTTCTGTTCTAACTGCGTATGCTCTCTGCTAGGCATGATTTTTGGACTTGGATCTGTCATGTTTTTTGTGAAGTGAATGTTGCTCCAGCATCCTGATAGATTCCTAATCATTTCAGATTGAGCCTAAGGGGAACAGAACTTGATGAGAAACTCAGTGGTTCAGCAGAATTCAAAACCTCCTCTATTACCTGAGTTCTTACAGGCCTGAGGAGTTTGTGGCTACATAGAGGGTATTGTGCACTTTTTACGTCAAATTTCCCTTGAACAGGAACATGGTGCAATCCCTCTGGTTAAAAAACAATTGTGAATACTAGTACAACATGGCATGTATTTATTACTCTAGGTTAGGAATTCATCTGGGTTGTTTTGTACTCATGCAAGTACTTGATTTGGAATGGTCACAGGCAAATTCAGGTTAAGATTCACTGTATGTGAAACTTGAAAAAATGTTAGTGAGAAGCTATCAGTGAAGTGGAATTAATGCTTTGTAGGACAAGCAGTATTTCCCATGAACTCTGTTTTTTCTAAGTAACACTAATACACTGTAAGATCTCTAGTCTTTTGTGAGATAGGGTACATTTGTCAGTGAAGAGGCACGCTTGTGTTCAGATTGAGCTGATTCTTGTGGTGATAAGGTTCCTCATTAAGTCTGTCAGGACAAACTGTCCAGGTCTCTGGAGAGGAAACACCGCATTTTCTTTCAAACTACACTGGAAGTAACAAAAAGGGTATTCCCTCCAATCACTGGGAATGTTGTCTTTTAAAATGATTGTTACTCTAGCTGATGTGAAGATGAGCTGATGTATATATGCCTTGTAACTCTGCCTGTGGGTTATTAACACTGTAATAGATGACCAGTAATTGGGCATTTGGGTCATGATAACAAAGCATTATTTTCCAAGTTAAATGTTGAAAAAGTGGAAAAATATGTATTCAAAAAGAATGAGAACTAAATGTAGAGCCAGAGATTACCTATATACGCATCCTAGAGTTACTGTATCAGGCCTCTCCTGTGTATAGTTTCCTTAATGTACGCTTTAATGCTTTCGTTTTTCTTTTAAGGAGGCATTAGGAGATGTTGTTTACTGTAGTCTTCCAGAAATTGGGACAAAATTGAGTAAAAATGGTAAGTTCTGGTTCTGATTTCTAATGAAGTAAGTATTCTAGTCATCCCACTCACTCTTTGCAGAGATTAATTTTCTGAAGTAATCTTTATGTTCATTAACACCATTACAAATAATCTGGAAGCAAAACAAATCCGGGTTATTTCTACAAGAGAGCTTTATTTCAAATTCTCACTGTCGGACCATGTGTGGTAGCAGAAAATACCTGCTTACTAAGCTGTGAAGAAATTATTTTTAAAATGTGTGAGGGTTTTTGGTAGTGATTTTAGCTATGCTCTGTTTTTAAAATATTTATGCTTTAATCTGGACTTGATAATGCTGAGGCTGGCTTATTTGTGATTCTGTGTTTAGGCACTTCATGAGTTGTACAATGTGAAGCTTCTAATTGATATCAATCTCTAATTTTTCTATGAACATACAGACTCAGTACTTTTGGGGTATCATAGTTTTTGCTCATTAACAATGTACAAATTGTTACATTTTTAATCGTTCAGTTGTGTAGTTTTCTGTGTTAAAGAAGGGTGGGCACTAACAGGTAGAAAATAAAAGCCTATTCCTGTATTTACAGAGAGCTCTTTTGCTAGTATATGAAGAAAAGGTGGTCATTAGCTTTAGAGCTCGCAGGAAAAGAAAACAGAGTTACTGTGGTAAAGTAGCAGGCCTCTCTTTTGCCACCCTACTTGTGGAATAGGTTCATATGGAGCTGTTTTGGCCAAATCTAGTACATCACAGTGAATGGTGAAACAAAAGGTCTTTTTGTTTAGGGCTTTAATTAACCAACTTGTAGTTTTATCTGAAGGAATTTCATTTCCATTTAGTTCTTTTCTACTTATTCTGGCTTTAGTCTAATTCCAAGCTTTCTCAGAACATGTTGTCCTCTGATTCCTCTTGCTCATGCTTATCTACTCTTGTGACAGCTCCGTGTTCCTCCAGCCTCTGTCTTGTTTGCTTGTGGCTGGGAGTTACTCAGGAATAACAGTGCTCCAGGCATTGTTTCTGTAACTGACTACAAAACGGAAAAAAGGGGAACAGCAGCTGAGTGATTCCATCGTGGTGCTTGTGAATACTAATGTGTACTCTCTGAGTGCAAATGTAGCACTCAGTAGTGTTTCTGAAACAAAACCCATGTTTCTCAAATAGTGGCTGTGTCTATTTTGTAACCAAATCATACATAAAAAGATTTGGATTGTAGTTAGAGGGTTTGTTTAGGTCTCTTGCCCCAAGGGCTGGAGGTGGTTCCTTCTAATCTGGTATCAAACCATATGCTGCAGGGCTTTAGCCAAAGGATCAGACTGTGTAAGAAATTTCCATCCTTTCTGTAGTAGCCTGCTACCTACTAGCATGAATATCAAATTTAATACTGCTACTTGTTATCATAAAGTTGGTACTTCGATCTCTGAGTTTTCCTTGCTCAGTATCCAGACATTGTTCAATGGCTAGGTGATCACCAGAATGACTAAAAAAAAAAAACCTAAAGTGCTTTGTATTTTCCTTTAAAAAAATGTTCCTCCATATTCTGTGTTTCAGATGAGTTTGGAGCTTTGGAAAGTGTGAAAGCTGCTAGTGAACTCTACTCTCCTCTCTCGGGAAAAGTGACTGCAGTTAATGATGCCCTTGCAGATAATCCAGGGCTCGTCAATAAATCCTGTTATCAAGATGGTAAGATGTCATTTTTATCTTTGGATAATGAATACCACCTGGGTTCTTGTTAGCAAAAATTGCTCTTCAATTCCTAGTTCTTTCCATTTAATGGTGTGAAGACTTAAATGGAATATATTGAATACAATTCAAGTGCAATAGAATTTAACATGAAAGCATTAGTGTAGTTTGGTCTTTGCTGGCACCTGTTTTACACCAGGTTCTTTTCAGATGTAGGCTGTGGTTGCATTTAAATCTGTTTCCCTTCATCACATTTCCTTTTTGCTCTTGGAGCAGCTTATGATACCAAGAGGTCAGGCTTTCTTTCTAGACAGTGTCTCCTTGCTGCCACTATCAAACAGTACTAAATTAGACAGCTGGTCTGGCTCAAAAGCCATTTCTTATGACAGGTTGTTTGTTCACGTTATAAAAAATAGTATTAAAACATTGTCTTGCCTGCACAAGAAATCCTTTTGATTGTACCAGTGTTAGAGGGCTTGTAGCCTACTGGGGGCACTTTTCTAACGCAGAGACATGAATGAATCTTTCTTGTAGGATATTAGCAACTGTTTTTCATTTCCTAACTTCAGGGTGGCTTATCAAGATGACTGTGGAAAACCCTGCTGAACTTGATGAACTGATGAATGAAGATGCCTATGAGAAGTACATAAAATCCATTGA
This sequence comes from Agapornis roseicollis, assembly GCA_002631895.1. Lineage (NCBI taxonomy): Eukaryota > Metazoa > Chordata > Aves > Psittaciformes > Psittacidae > Agapornis > Agapornis roseicollis. The sequence continues at coordinate 44,794 of NDXB01017185.1, forward strand.
GGACTGAGCTGGAATAATGAAATAAATCCATATAAAATATTTCAATGTAGTTTGTCATCAATCAGTGAAGTACAGAATATCCAGTTTTGGCAACCTGAAAAATCCCACTTACGATCCCACATGTATACAGTGCCATAAACAATTACAGTGATAAAAATGTTTAACATCTATATATAGCTGCAAGGGTGTTCATTCCATCTGATTTACGGAACTTCAAGATGTTCTCTATAATATATTGGGAAACAACATTTATTTGCTAAAATATGTACTTTCCAAGAATGATTTGACAATCAAGTTTATTAACAATAGCCTTAATATGGTAACAAGTGAGCACATGACTGTTCTCGTAACCTGGACTAGAGCTTTCGTTGAAATACTTCTCTAATGCTCCCAAGATACTGAAAAGGGGTGTCTGCCTAACCTCTTAATATTTCTCCTAATTATAGTTGCAGAGATAATACCAAAAAAGAAGCTGTATCAGCTACCTCTGTGCATGACTTTTACTTCTTTTCAGAATTTATTAATCCTTTGTTGTCCTTTTTCACTGTACTATGTAGTCAAATAGTTCTGCCTTAGAGGCAAAAGGTGTGGTCCTTGTCTTCTGATTTGTATGCTTCCTTAGTACACAAAACTCATGTGATGATAGTTTATCAGTGTTCTAAAGTGGATTGTTCAGGCTGTATCTTATTTGTCTAGTGAATAGTAAACACTACCTATATCACAAGTAATTAAGGAATTCTACATTTCTTTTCTTAGCAGCAGGTGTTTTAAGAAGGGTAGATATTTGTGGAAATTGTGTGATCAGTCGTAGTTTGACATGCAGTGGCAGACACATGTAATGTATCTATCAGATCCAGTTGTCACACTGCTGTAAGGACATTATGGGCATGCAACTAAAACTTTCACTTGGCAAACCACTAAACTGAAGTAGCTGATCCCATTAGATGTAATAGTTAATGAATCCGCAAATGTGCATTCAAAGTTGTGACATCTAAGGCTAAGGTTGAGTTGTACAGACCTGCGCTCCAGGGAAACATAATAGTACAGCAGAGTTTTGGTCTAAAATTTTTGTTCCACAATTTTAAAGTAATGATTAGAAGCAAAGCACAAAATGGGAATGAAAGCCAAGTATCTGTAAATTGATCTAAGAGGAAGGAGGGGAATGTTTAATCCATATAAGATGACAAAGGCAAAATTCACATTCCTTTGGAAGTTCCGTTCAAAAGCACAGCTCTTCTTAGGGGTAGAAATACACTGCAGGTTATACAGAAACCTTTCTAGTATTTAAAAATTCAGGGCTTTATTATGATCTGAGGGGATGTCTAAGTGATTGGTGGTTTTTTTGACATCTGAGGGGCTGACTTTTTCTACTGAAGTCACAGATAAAAGCCCTGCCAAGAAGTGTTCCTCTGCATATTTAAGATCAAATTATCTTCTCCATAGGAGTTAAACTGCAAAGTACCTTAAAGGAGAGAGTGGGTTTAGCTGTGCCACAGGAGTCCTGGCTTGGCAGTGTTGGATAAGCAAAAGGCCCCAGTAAACTTGGTGTAAATGCTTTAAAAACTGCCAGTACTTATCCATTATTCACAGCATCATGCACTATTTACTGTAACAGGCTGAGAGAGCTGGAGCTTGATCCTGGCCTCTTTACAGGCTCCCTGTGTAAGCTTGGATCTTCGACCTCTCTGTGCACTTTCCAAAGGGAAAGGGAAAGTTTGTTTCTAATTAGGCTGAGTGCAGGCAGATGGAGGTAGGAATGCACGAAATGTTTCTGTTTGATACTGTTTCTTCTACCTTACTGTTTCCAACTTTACTAAACAAATAGGCCCTTCAGTCATTGCCATGTAATGTATGAGACTTGTGGATCTCCCTTTAAAGATTAGTTCAGAGCATTCTAATATATCTTAATGTATTCTTTCCCTTAAAGTGTTTGTTATTTCCTTTTGATGAATTAAATGTGGAATAATAATATTAACTTCCCTAAAGAACCCCTGGAAATGGTAAAAACTTGCAAATGTGATCTTTTCCTCAGGCTTTGTCCTCATCTGTGTATTAGCAGTGTTTATGAGAATGGTGATCAGTCATAGTCTGACAGGTGATGTACCCATGTGTCTGTCAGATCCAGCAGGCACACTGCTGTAAGGACATCACAGGAATGAAACTGAAACTTTCACTTGGCAAACCATTAAACAGAAGCAGCTGATACCATTAAACTTAATAGTTAACGAATCCACAAATGTGCACCCAAAGTTGATGTGACATCTGAGGGTCAGGTTGAGCTACATTCCAGCCTGGCTAAATGACAACTTCCCAGAGAAACCACCTGAAACAATTAATTCAGCCTTTCCTTCCTGGTGCACAGTTGGAGAATGGACTTTCATCTGCTTAAAAAGAAGACCAGGAGCCTCTCTATGCCTACTACTTTTAGGGTTCTTATATGACCTTAAAGTGGTTTATTAAATTTCCCAATTCCTATTAAAATGGAAACAATAATACATAGGTGCTTTTCTTGTGTGGTTTATGCCAAGAGCTCAGGTGTTCTGCAGTTACTTAGGCTGAAGAATGTCTGTTGGAGCAAATACTTGTATCTCTCTACAATTCAGTCAAACTGAGTTATGCTGCCAAAATAATGTGTTTGTTCTTGTTTGATGTATGCTACTCAAGCAGAGCTCCTAGCTGTCGAACAATCCCATAGCCTCACCACGCTCAGCAGCAGCAGGAAGCCTCAGGTAGGCTATCATCCACTGCATGGAGCCAGACTCTGCAAGGGCATGTATGTACACTTGCCAGCATGAATCCGTAGTGAATGCCTTTCCTCACAGTGAAAACATGGAGTGAATGTGCATTAGCTTTGGTCTGTGACACAATTTGAAATGCCTTTCTATAAACCATAGGGGAGAAAGTCAGAGTTGTTCACCAGTATGTGCTCCTACAGAAAATGAATAAAGGAGATGAGTTTTACAAAATAACCTTTTATCTGCGACCTCCTAAGTCTTCATCCTGAACTTAAGAACTTAACACTCACAACTACTGGACACTAAACATTGCAGACTCAGTAGATTGGTTTTATGGGAAATTATGTTTTAGTTACTTTTCCTACAACCAATAATTATGGCTCTGTATCCCCTAGGGGTTAATTATATCATCACCTTTCTTCTTGCCAACGCTTCCTTTCTGTACCACAATTACCAACCCCTTTATCTCTCAATATATCTAGCTGCATAATATAAACTAAACGTGTAATTATTTTTGTATATTTATTCTATTTTCTATTTTAGCTATATTTAGTTTTCTAAGACTTTTATCAACATTGGTCCTGGAAAAGATTGCATACCTAAGATTTGATCTGGTTTTCAATCAGTGAAGTGCTGCCTCTCCCTGTGAATCTTGACCTGTCATGTATATAAATATATATCATGTAATTGTTACTTCTCACCAGAGGGGAAAGATTCAATGGTCTAAAACTAGAGCAGCAGAAGTTCATAAATAATAACACTTGGCGATGTTTTGAGGAGCATAAAATAAGGGCAATGACAACTTCACTTATGAAATTAGCAGTAAGACAATTAATTACATCAGCAGCTCTGGTGACTGGTTTAGAAGTGCAGGAGATTTCAGTTTCTACTGCTCCCCTTCAGGTGTCTCCAGACACTTGATGTCCTATGGATGAGGATCCTCTTTCCTTTTTCTTCACACTGATAGACTGGGAATTCACAGTCTTACTGTAGCGATGGCTCCCATCAGAGTGTTCTAATACACCAAACAGACACATAAGGGACGTGACATCTATCTTTGCATCAGCCTAGTCATGTGAATAAACAAACCTGTGCTGATAAATCGATCAATAATGATCCTCAGCTACTCAATGGAACACATGAGGCTTTTCTGTTGTGATGCTGGGAGACATCACCCAGAGAGAGGCAAAGAAGTTGTACCACCTGCACTGTGTATGTTGGAGAAGAAAACGGAACGCTAAGAGCAGCGCATGATTCCTTAACACGAGTTCAACAGTGGGTGGGAGCTCCCGGTTGTCAAACAGTGACCTGATTTATTAATTCGTGTTAAAAAGACGTTATTGCACAATTTCTCCACGCGGTGGCACTCAGAACGTTGAAGATGGGAACGGGGAGGGAAGGGCGGGTATTCCGCTCACCGCTCGGTCGCTGGTAAATGGCAGCTCGGCTTCAGTGGCAGGTAGGTCTGTGCGTCAGTTTCAAGATCAGAACCAGTATTAACTACATCTTGCTTCAAGGAGAATGCATAAAACCCTCTTCTCACAGCGCTACATGTAACAAAGGAATTAACTCGAACCTCATTTTATTGTACCTATCGCGTTAGCATTTCTCCCCTCAGGCTGCACTTACTCCTTGCAGCACATCTAAAATCTGGCCTGGTGGGGAAAGGGTGTCCATAGCAGGCTAGAATGTCACCAAGTTCCAAACATGATGCCAGCCATTAAGTCAATAGGAGCCTTTCAATAATAGAGCAGAGACTGACTGAGAGCTTAGGGGAAAACCAGTTTTCCACCAAGGTTAAAGGGGAAACTGCTTTAATATTAATGAAGCTGCATCGAGCATAAGACTACAAAAACCATCTACATGATACAGTGCCATTCCTGCAGACAAATGTATTTTAATATGGTGAAATGGGACTGGACTACATTGAACACTGAACATCTCTGGGTAAGCCATTTCCAGGGAATATGGCCTCATGGCTTAAAACAATATTAGGAGACTTCTGAGCAATGTCCATCAGCATAAATTATCAGCATGGTATGCAGCAGATGGCCCCAGACAGGCTTTGAGAGTATCCTCAATGTAACCTTCTCCACTCTCCCCACACTACTTGAGACACAGTCTTAGAGGAACAGCTTGGCAGGAGAATTTAACCTGCAGTATCTGGATTGGCTACAGTGTGCCCCACGATATTGATATCCCTCTCTTCTTGACAAAGCATAATTGAGCCACTTGATCTATTTTAATGCAGTACAAGCATCCTACATCCTCTGCTATTAGGATGTTTTATTTGTCATTTGTTTATAATGTTAAATTATTTATGCTATTGAAAGTCTTTTTCTGAAGAGATGTATTTTAATGGAGGTACTTGTACCTTTCTCTAACCATTAAAATCAATCCACAGGATAGGATGAGTCTGCACTTCTCAGGATTCAAGAGCACTTCTGGTTTTCAGCCATCATGCCTCTCTTCACTGCTTAAGTCTTCTTGGCCCCTCCTGTCTGTTCTGATAACCCCCACTTGTACCACAACTGGCAAGGCAATGCCAGTGATAAAGCTGTGCAGGACCACCATTGCACAGCTCTTTTCTTTCCACAATGTAAAATCATCCTCATTTACAACTGAAGCATGTTTTTTGTCTATTTTCCATACCTTCCATAGGTATAACAAGTAACTGAAGGACACTGTGGTCCTTTAACGCATACCTCCACTTCTGTGTGATCTGAAGTAGTATTTCTAATTGGCGATCTAACACAGTTTTGTAAAGGGCTACTCTTTAGTGGAAGCACAGAATCCCCCTATTTCTCCTTTCAACTGGCCGCTATACAACAAGAGGCTGTCATCCTCATGCCAAAGAAAAAGGTTGGGAACCATGGCTCTAGACCATGACAACAGCTCTAGCTTTTGCAATGAGGTTGCATGAGAGCCTGAGCTGCCCATGGCAGGGGGTTGGAACTGGATGAACCTGAAGTTCCTTCCCAACCCAAACCATTCTTTGATTCCACGATCTCACAGTCCCTGTTGTGGAAAGACTAGGCTCTTGCTCTCTCCCCCTTCTCTTTGCCGTCTCCCTTCTCTCTGTACCTGACCCTCATCACTCCTGCTGCCTCTGCCCATCATAGGGCTCCCCGTGATGAGATGGCCATTCATGAGATGGCCATGCCATTCAGTCATAGCCCAGTCCCTCAGGCTCATCAGTCAGACCAAAGGTGTTGGTAGAAAGCACCCAGAGAGGAACCTTAAGATACAGGGACTATTATTATCATTGTTAGTAGCACTACTATATGAACAGTTTATACATTTTAATATGTGTTATTAGTAAGGTTCTTTCATCTACTTTAATTCTGATTAGTAGTCAGATGAATTACTGTAGCAGTATTTTGCTCTGTGTGTGAGTAAAAAAGTAAAGAAAAATTAATACAAGATGAAGGAACAACTTAAAACTATTCCTGTTTTCTTGGTTTTAGAGCACCATGACTTCATTGTAATCTTCACCCAAAACTCTAATCTCTTTATTCCAGGATCACTCAAGCATAACAGCAGCTCTAAATTGAAAGCAAATGCCTCACCAAAAAGAAAAGTGAAATTACATTGTATTATACAAATTATGCAGTATAATATTTATATAATGGCATCTTTAGAAAACAGTTCTGGATTCTGTGATTCATGTGAGTCAAGAGTTCATTTATACTTGAATGAAAAGATGAGATGTTAAATCAGGAAATATTCTCTGGGGGGGGGAAATATCTGAGGCTACATTTTAATTACTTTGTCCTCCTAACGACACACATGAAAATATTAATTCTATTAATAATAATAATGAGAAAGCTAAGCAGATGCTTCTGAAAAAAAAAAAACATAGAAAAAAAGTTGGACTGATTACATACGACTGAATACGGAACATTCCTTCTGCTTATGGCTATATGGCTTTCATCTGTATTTCAAAAAGGGCTTTAAAAGTGTGGTTCAAGAAAAACTGGAAACTGTTCTGGCCATTGTAAGGTAAGATGCTGTCTACAGTGAAAGAATATGAAAACTAGCACATAACAATGCAAGAAGCAAATACTTTGAACTCAGCAATTAGCAGGCAAAGAATATTTGGAAGAGTATTTACAGTTCATTTAGCCAGTACCTACATAGCCCCTATTCTGCCTCACCAGTGGAGAAAGACAAGCTCATTAAAGAAACTGCTGCATATACATGGGGCTTAGAAACCTTTCTCCTAATCCTTCAACACTGAAAAGGACTGAAGGCTGGAGAAGGCTGAGGTTCTGAACGACTTCTTTGCCTCGGTCTTCACTGGCAAAGGCTCTGACT
>NDXB01017186.1:6477-26280 GCA_002631895.1 Agapornis roseicollis
GTGCTATGGTATGGAATACCTCTTTGGTCAGTTTGGTCCTGTCAGTACAGTCCTGTCCCTCCTTCCTCCCGGCTTCCCCTCCTCCCCGGCAGAGCATGAGGCTCACAAAGTCCTTGGTCAGGGCAAACATCGCTCAGCAACAACCAAAAACATCGGCCTTATCAGCCTTGTTCCCGGGTTAAGTCAAAACACCAGCTACTAAAGAGAAGAAAAACTGACTGCAACTGCTGAACCCAGGACACCATGGAACCTTACTAAGCAGGTTCCTGGAGAGGCCAAAGTCTGCTCTCCTGAAATCCAAGGCAGTGAGCTTGCTGCATGCTCTTCTCACTGTCCTGAGGATCTCGAGCTCAACCATCTCATGATCACTGCATCCAAGGCTGCCCTCGAGTGTCACATTTCCCTGTTGGTGAGCACAAGGTCAAGCATGGCACGTCTCCTTGTCAGCTCCTCCACCACTTGCAGAAGAAAGTTGTCTCCCACACAATCAAGGAACCTCCTCCAACAGATGCCTGGGTGGCTGAAGTCCCCCATGAGAACAAATCCCTGTGAGCGTGAGGCTGTTCCTGTCTGTCCATAGAGCATTTCATCCACAGAGCCCTCTTGATCAGGCAGTCTGTAACAGATTCCCACACTTATGTCTCCCATCACTGTTCTCCCTGACCCACAAACTCTCTGTTGACTGCTCACCTGTCCCCAGACAGAGTTCCATACTGTCCAGCCTATCCCTAACATAAAGGGCAACTCCCCCTCCCTGCCTCCCAGCCCTGTGTTTTCTAAAGAGCCTGTAACCTTCCATTCCAACACTCCAGTAATGGGAGCCATCCCACCATGTTTCTGTGATGGCTGTTATATCACACCCCTGTAGACGTGCACACATCTCTAATTCCTCTTGTTTGCTCCCCATGCTACAAGCATTTGTATAGGGGCATCTGAGCTGAGCTCCAAATGAAGCCAGCTCATTGGCTGGAGCAGCTGGAATATCTCTACACTGCTCCAAGAACTTATTGAAGTCAGGTGCTGGCAACTGACTGGGAGTGCTGGGATGGAACGATGCCCTCCTCCCCCAACACATCTAGTTTAAAGCATCCTTGACCAGCCTGACAAACCTCCTACCAAAACCGCTCTTCCCCTTTGTTGTCAGACCAACTCTACCAGCCCCCAGTAGACCTGGCCTCCCAAATTGAGTCTCATGTTCTAAATACTCAACCACTTACTATGGCACCACCCTTCTAACCATTTATTAACCTGTCCAATCCTCCTAGCCCTTTTAGGGTCCTCCCCTTTATCCTGGAGAATTGATGAAAAGACAATCTGAGCTCCAGAGACACTAACCACCTCTCCCAGGGCTCTGTAGTCCTTCTTTATGTTCTCCAGGCTACTGCTGGAGAGTTTAAGCCTCAACTGACTTTCATATCAATGTCTGATACTAGAAAATCAGGCAAGAAACAGTTTAGATATGCCAGGCGAGGTGGAAAGGTTTTGTTCCTTCTTCAGTCTCTAGGGTAAACTGTATTTCTATTTTTCTAGCAAATAGAACAGTTTCACCAGTCACTCAGGTTTCCACAGAAACCTGCCAGAAAGCCCTGCAAAGGCCTTTGCTCCTCTGGACACACTGCCTGGCAATCAAAACCCCAAACACTGAGCCTCAACAGGTGAGGCCAGGAGGACAATTCCACTTCTCTCACCCTGACCCTCATCTCTGGTGAGATACAGGCTAGACTTAAAATGTCAAAGTGTTGATTAAAGCACTCCTTTCATTATGAGCTATGGCAAGGAGACACTTCCGAACTGATACAAAGCACAGGAGGGAACCTTAACATGGAATGACACAACACTACAGGGAAGACTACATCTGGTATTTGCTTGGAGTCTTCACACCTTCCTCTCCAAATCAAACACTTCACTGAACATCCACCTGCCAGCCCAGCTCCATGTATGGTGTGTGGTGTAGAGCTCCATTTGGTACGTAGCAAAAGGAGCAAAGAAGCAATCTCAGTTTGAAAACCCCAGCTTGCTTTCCTCCTGACCTCAGTGCTCATGAGGACACAGCACCAGGTCCTTCTCAGGAGCATTTCCTCTGCGATTCAGTTACCGTTTGGTCCAGCTGCTCTGCCTCCTCTCCATCCCCATGCCTGTTGCCTTCAGCCTCTTCAGTTAGAGAACTGTTGCTGTTCCTTTCTGCTGCATCCTGCTCGCAGAGCCAGGTGTCCACTCGTTCCTCTCTAGATGGCAGCTCATTCTCCGACTCCTCAGCGGTGATCTGCACATAAAGATAAATAAGCTGCAGAACCAGCCAGCACAGGGCTTTGCTCTGTCCTGTCCTGAGCCCAGGGAGCAGAATTCCCCAGGGATCCAGTCTGCTCCTCTCCTACCTGAAAACAGAGGAGAGAAATGCCACGGAAGCAATGCAGGGCTCAGCTGCCTGAGCAGCCTCTCCAGCAGATGGACAAGAATGACCCCTTATTCCACATGTGTCACCCAGGAGGTGCCTGAACAGCCCTGCACGCACTGACCGGCTGGAGGGGAGGACAGGGCCACAACAATACATTTATGGCACAGCCCTGTCTGGGCTTTAACTTGGGAAGAGCCTGTGCTTACACAGTCAAACCCTGGAGAAGGAGAGTGGACGGCAGAACTGGCCAAGGAGTGACCAGAACCCATCACCCCACGGTCCCATCTGTTCCATCAAGGTCCCTGACCTCCAGCACCGCGACCTAGCAAGACTGGAATGGCAGCAGAGACATTCTAAAACCAGTTTCACCCACTGCTTGACCAGGCCCAGCCCCAGCATATCCCAGCCCGGTCCCCCGTGAAGGCCTCTTCACAGGCCTTCCTGTTCACTCTCAGTTGCTGCCCCTTGAGCCCTCCCTTCACCCCCACGTCACCCAGGCCCCTCCCCTCCCGCTCCCCAGCCCACCGGAGACACCCCTAGGCCCGCACCACCCGAACCCCTCCCTCCCTCCCACCCCAGGCACTGATCCCATATCCCCGCTCCCAAAACGTCCCCTCCGTGTCACCCCTCCCGGTCACAGCCCCCTCTCCCCCCGGCTCACTCACAGCCCAAGTGACTCCCTCACAGCCGCTGACACCTCCCCAGGCTGCTGCCACATCACACAGGCCCCAGCCCCTGTCCCGAGCGCTGTCACCCCTCACCAGCTCGAAGCGGTTGCTGACACCGGTACAGGCCGGCCCGAGGCGTGCCCTGGGGGCCGCGGCTGGCGGGGGCCCATCGCAGCCAAGCTCAAAGCCCAGGTCGCCCAGACCCGGCTCCTCCTGGCCCCGCTGCTCCCCCCGCAGCCGCCGCAGGGCCCGCCGCGACATGGAGCCCTGCCCCGCCTGCGCGTATGTGCCCACTTGTCCCCCACCACTTCACATGCGCGCTAAGCCGCCGGCCGGCCCGCCCCTCCTGCGCTGCGCAGGCGCACTGCGCTCCGCCCGCGATTTGTTCCACGCCCCGCGCCGGGCACCCGGCGAAATGTGTTGCGGGCGGGGGGCGTGGCAATGTACGCGTTCCCACGGGTCTCCAGTGGGGTCGTGGCGGGGTCACAGCCTGGGGACATGGGTGGGACCCGGGGACAGGATGGGGTGCCCCCGGGCACACAGGGGGCACGGGGACAGGATAGGGTGCCCCCGAACACACAGGGGGCACGGGGTCAGGATGGGGTGCCCCCGAACACACAGGGGGCACGGGGTCAGGATGGGGTGCCCCCGGACACACAGGGGACCCGGGGACAGGATGGGGCATGGGAATGGCGCACCAGGGATGTTCTCATGGGATCACCGGTGGGGCACAGCCTGGAACAGGTAAAGGAAGGATGGCCAGGGTGGATACACATGATTAAGCAGTCCACGGTGGCATGGGACACCCAGCACCCCGCACCCCAGCTTCTTCACTCACCTAGGACCCGACTCAAGACCAACCACACAGCCCCAGGGGCAGCCTAGCAGGTTTATTAGCTGGGGTGAGCACGTACAGAGCGTCCGTGCCAGCCCCTGGCACTGGCTGCCCCGGCACAGCCAGGGCTTGGCACAGAAGCAGGGGTGGAGGCTGAGGGTAACGGGCAATGAAGGGTGCCCCGCGGCAGGACCTATCCCCACAGTAGCCATTGCAGCGTCCTGCCGGTGGCGGGGATATGAGGGGACAGGGGGACAGCAGGCAGCTATCATGTCACTGTGCCTCGCCTTCCCCTGGTCCATAAGGTATATAAATATAGACGCTGTACGTATATGTCCTATGTATATATGTACATCTGGGTGGCCGCCAGTGGGGTCTGCGCCCCTCACTTGTGCCAGGAGTCGCTGTAGAGGGAACGAGCCTTGGCGCGGCGTGGTGCGGCATTGAGGACGGCCACGCTGCGGCGGCTGGAGCAGATGACATCGGTGACAAAGCCAGCGCAGTCGCTGCAGACATCGCGCAGGACAGAGCCCTGGGCATAGATGTGTGGGAACTCCTCTTCCACCCGGCGCCAGCACGTGCCTGAGAGGGAGCTGTGGAACAAGGGACATGGTCAGCCACAGCCTGAGGGGGAGGAGGAGAGGGGAGAAAGGCTTAGGGCTGCAGGACTCACTGGAAGGTCTCTCTCCTCCGCAGCGGCAGGGCTTTGGCTAGCAGCGAGCCTGGGAGGCTCTCGAAGCCCAGTGCGTAGACAGGGATGTGAGCCAGCTTCTTGGAGGGCATCTTCATCTGCCAGGTGTGTGAGGGTCAGGGTGGGATGGGGGCGGGTTGGGGCAGGACAGGGACAGGGACATGGTGGCATCCTTACCTTCAGGCTGCAGGAGCTGCAGACAGACCTGGGGACACAGAGAGAGGCCAGTGAGTGGGGCCATCGCAGGCACCCTCGCAGCACCATGGCATGGTGTGGTGCTTACCGCTTGCAGAAGAGGCATGCTGCAGGCCAGGAGAAGAGGGGAAACTTGGTCCTACAGCAGCAGCAGACCTGTCATAAGAGCAGGGTGAGAGCCGGGGGCCGGGAGGGCAGTACTCAGCCCCTCCATCCCCAGGTCCCACCTTCCCCTTCCGCAGGCTGCTGTACAGCTCCTTGCTCTGCAGGAACTTCTCCATCTCAGCCTTGACCAGCACCCTGCGCACATTGATCATCTCCTCCACTGTGAGGGCCAGGCTCTCCACGGGGTGGCTGAACTCCTGCGGGTGAGGGGGAACGTCAGCCTAGTCTGCTGCAAGGCTGTGGCACAGGGCATGGCCTGGAGCATCCCTGTGCAATGGGAAGAGCATCCCAGCATAGGCACAGGTCATAGTGTGCTTCTAGATACAGATCCCATGCAGATCCCATGAACCACCCTGTGCCTTCATGCTGGGCTGCTGCGTGCCCATAGTCATGCTCACACAGTGTCCCAGCCCCACACCAGCACTCACCAGCCAGAGGTGCTTGGAGCTGGTGCTAGGAGCAGTACTGGATCCATCCTCTGGCCTCTCCTCCACAGCACCAAGGGAAGACCGGAGTGGTGCTGAGCTGTCTGGCAGCGGGTGGCAGCTAGCAGGGACAGAGCCTGTGGGGAGAGATGTGGGACATCATAGCATGGCCATGCTGCCTAGTGCCACTTCTGCCACAGGGCACCCATGGCCACCCTGGGGATGGGGATGGTGTGGGGCTGGGGGACCGCTGGTGGGTACCTGAGCGGGGCCGGGGCTCGGGCTGCAACGGCTCTGGTTCTTGGGGTGCAGCCTGGCCAACCCCCATCTGGCTCTGCAGCTGTGCCAGGTCATGCTCTGAGAAGGAGCGGTCCCTCTTCAGCGGCATCTCTGTGCCTGGAGAGTCCTCCTCCTGCAAGGACATGGTCACCACATCACTCTGGGGAACCCCTTGTCCCCTCAAAACCTCCTGTGTCCCCCCAACCTCCATCCTCCTGCCAGGTTTCCTCTCTTGCCTCAGAGACGTTCATCTCCTCCATCTCAGCCAGGGTGGGTGCCTTGAGCAGGACACGGGGCCGTGGGCACACTGGCATGGCACTTGCTGGGCACCGGGACAGCTCAAGGCAGGAGCTGGAGGCCAGGTGGCCCGAGCAGGCATGAGGGATGCAGGGGAGGGAGCTGTAGCCTGTGATGGGGATGGGGCTCAGTCACAGAAGCACAGGGACCTGCCCTGGTGGTGGGCATTATCACCAGCAGCCCAACATGGCAGGGAGGCAGTTCTGGCACCTTTCTGTCCACGGTATGGCATCTCTACAGGCCGAAGCTTCCTCTCCTGCCTGATCTCCTCCAGGATCTTCTCATGGAGTGTTCTCTGCTTCTGGGGCAGTGGTCGCAGCCGACGCTCTGATGCCTGTGGGACACACAGACAGGACCTCAAGCAGTGGCTGCAGCTTGGGTGCAGACCCGCATGCAGGGTGAGGATGGCACCCATGGGACCCACCAACCCCAGGCCAGGCACTGCCAGGCCATGGAGGTGTCCTGGTGTTGGCACTCACCTGCTTTAGTGGTGGCCGCGAGCGGATGAAGTCGAGGATGAGCTCATGGGCATCCTTCTTCACCCGGGGAGGGATGTCTCCGTCCACCTGGGAGAGGGCAGAGGGGCCATGGGCAGTGTCAGTGCCAAGGCCAGTGCAGCAACAGGACAGGGAGCTGACACAGGCCAGCCTGGCTCCACTCACCATGACCTTGCGGAGCTTGTAGTTGCGGGCACGAATGTCCTGCATGAGCATCTCAAAGGGGGTGAGCTGGTATTCAGTGGGCAGGGGATTGAACTGCTTCTCCTGCACCTTCTTCAGCTTCACACCATGCCGCAGCTCCCTCATCAGCTGTACCCACAGCCTGGCCTGGGGGGGTTTGGACACGGTGTGAGCCCCAGCACAGTCCTGGCACAGCCCCAGCACCCAGCCATGCTGCCGTACCCAGTCGGTGTTGCGCAGGCTGCCCAGCTCTGCCACCGGCCGCTCCTCCGCTTCCTCATCTTCCTTCAGCTTCTGCAGCATCTGCCACGACACAAGACATCATCACCTGCCCTGGTGGCACTGAGGGTCCAGCCAGGACCGGGCCACAGGGCCGCAGCACTCATGTGCAACCCCAAAGCACCACAATCCCTGCTACACGTGAGCCCTGCCAGCACCCACCATGGCAGGTTGGAGCTGGCAGTGCATTGCCCTGGGAGAGGATGTATTGCCCACTGCCAGCACTGGCAGCCCTGGTCAGGGTGGGCAGAGGGCTGTGCCACACTCACCCCTGTGATTTGAGCCCATGGATGGCTTTCTGGCCAGGCAGTGGGGCTGGCCATGCTGGTGGGCACACACGCTCACCTCCTTGGCATCGCGGATCTTGGCAAGGAAGGCTTTCAGCTCCACAGTCTCGGCAAAGAGAGCACGGCAGACAGCCTGGTAGTGTGCCTGCGCCTCAGTGGGGTCAGCCAGGCGTGCAGCACAGCACCGCATGGCCTGCCCGAAGGTGCGCACGGCACGCAGCAGCCCCTCGCCCCCCTCCTCCTCCTCCTCCTGCCCCCCATATCCCTCGTCGGCTGTGCCACAGCCGCTGTCCTCTGAGTCGCTGTTGGTCATCAGGTCGATGAGCTGCTCCAGCCGCGGGCTCAGTTCACGCTCCTCATTCTCATCCAGCCCCCAGTCCAGTGCACGGTAGATGGCAAAGCCCAATGACTGCACCATCTGAGGGGAGACAGCACTGGCTGCACTATGGGGAGCCCCTCAGCATGCATGGCTGCTCCAGCTGTGCCCCTTAGCCATTGGTGCTGGGTCTCATCCTCCCGCTGCACCCCATGTCCAGACTCACATACCTGGGCTTCAGCAGAGGGCGTAAGCAGCAGGGGCAGCTCTGTGGGGAGGAAAACAGTCACTGCTGGTACCTGCAGCCCAATCAGCATTACCTCCTGTCCCACACTCCAGGGATCCTGCACACACCCAGCCCCAGCCACAGGGTACTGTGGGACTACCCTGAGTGGGTCCCAGCTCCATCAACTGCTGCCCCAAGCTGGGACTCACATCCCCAGTTTGTCCCATCCTGACCTGGTCTCAGAACACAGCTTCACAGGACAATGGGGCCCTGTGTGCTGAGCCCAAATGGACACTAGCCACTTAGCCCTGCTGCCTCTTGCTGAACCCAGGAGGCATATGGTGGGGGCAGAGTCACCCCATTACCCCTCACTCCTGGGGCTGGAGGGAGCTGGGAGCTATGCACTTGCATGGAAATGCCCCCTGCACCACTCTGGGCTGCAGGCACCAGCAGTATGGGCACCATCAGGCAGGGATGCAGATCACACACAGGACATGGCCCTTGTGCCCAGTGTGGAAAGCAGTGACAGGTTGTGCTCAATAAACAATGCTGCTCTCCACTGCAGAGCCAGCAGTGCTGGAGCATCATGCACGGACACACAGCACTCTGTGCCCACACGCACACGAGCCCAGCTTGTGGGCAGCTCACACCCTCCCAGCAGCCATGGCAATGGGATGAGGAGCAGAACTGGCTTTTGCAGTGTTCCCGAGGTCTGTGTCCCAGGGCCCGTGGCTCTGGTTTCCCAACAGCAGCAGCAGAGCTGATTCCCCAGCCGAGGGGAGCGATGGCCATTAGCTCTCCATTTAGCTGATCAATGCGGCAGCAAGCAGCAGCTGTGAGGATGTGCCGGCTGTGTGCCAGCCAGGCAGGGTGCTGCTTGGCACGTGAGCAGTGTTGACACAGGATCCAGCCCCACCATGGGGTCACACATGAGCCTAACATCACCCCTACACCCCATGGCTGTGCCTGGCTCCTGCTGCTGTGCCAGTGTTCTGCCCTGGCTGAGGGAGGATGTGGCAGCACATCCCCTAGGACACTGACATCGGGATGCAGAGCTGGGCTGGCATCCCCTCCTGCTGGCCATGGCTCAGCAAACATGCTGGGTGCCATGCTGGTGGGCTGAGCTCCCTCCAGCTGCTTGGGCAGGGAGTTCCTATGGGATGGGCAATTGGACCAGGTCAGGCAGTGCTGCTGGCTTACTCAGACCAGATCCAGCCCTGTGCTCAGGTGGAGGTGCTAAGCCATGGGCCAGGCCATTGTCATCACAAGCAGCAGAACTGGAAGGCATCCAGAGGCCTTCCAGCTCTGGGCTTTTCTGTGAGGGGTCCACACTGGTTCCTGGGGAGGTGGCTCTGGCTGCCACGGGAGGGACTTGGGAGCACGGGGTGGCACAGTGGCGCTGGCTCTGATACGTGGCTGTGGTGGCTCAGAGAGCCATGTGCAACTGGTGGAGCTGGTGTAACCACACCATGCCCAGCCACCACGGGCACATGCCATACCTGTGTGTGGCCCTGCCCCAGCCATGGAGCTGTCCCACACATCCAGGCCCCTATGGACTGCCCCTGCCCTGCTCTCCATCTCCCATCTTCACGCTCATCTTCCTGCCTCCAGGAACATCCCCTGCCCAGCCATGGGCAAGGCCAAGCAGTGAGACCGCAGCGTCCCTGCCTGTCCATAAGCCCCCAGGAGGCCCCGCAGCATCCGGCAGCACTGAGCACCAGACACCCTCACTGGGCACAATGGCCTCCCCACGGGGTGAGATGCCTGAAGCCATGTGCTGCGCTGTGTCATTAGGCACAGGGGTGCTCTTGCTGCGCTGAGCACCCTGCATCGCTGCTGGCAGCCTGCCGAGCGTAATTACAGCCTGTAACCACCACAGCCCTGCCCAGCAGCACCAACCGCCCGCAAAGAGGGCACGGCCATGGGTCCGAAGGTCAGGGACAGTGCTGGTGCTGCTCCACGACGCTGCTCCCGGGTCACCGGGGGAGGGCGAGGGCTGTGTGGGAGTCCCGCGGTGACACACTGAGCTGAGGACCAGGTCGCCTGCGGGCTCTGAGCGTGTGCCGGGTGTGCTGTGTATAGGCGTGTGCGTACGAGTATGTCCCCGTCTCTGTGCTTGCCATGTGTCCTGCCTGCCCTGGCTTGGTGTTCTGCAGCCCCACAGTGGGTCTGGCCCGGTGAGCCCTGCACCCATGGGCACCCTGTGCACCCCACATCCCGGGTCCTGCCCCACTGGATCACCCAGATGGGCCCTGCCGGTGCCGGTGCTGGTGCCGGTGCTAGTGCCAATAACACTGTCGAGTCACCGGCCACCATCCGCACCGATACCCGCAGCGCCAGCGCCGGTCCCGGCTGTGCCAGCGCCAGCACAGATGCCGGTCCCTCTTGCCAGACCAGAGCTGGGGCTTCACCCCCGTCCCTGTCAGTGCCATCTTCCTGTTCCCCGGTGCCTCCCAGTCTCTCCGGTGATGCACCCCCGCAGCCGGTGCCCCAGACACGCACCGGTTCCCTGTTGCCGGTGCCGCCGGTGCCTGCTGCCCCCCTCCTTGCTGGTGCCGCTTCCCCTGTCCTTCCCCAGCTGCCGGTACCGGTCCTTCTCCACCGGTACCGCTTCCTCCCGCGCGGGAGCCGCTGTGGGTGTCGCCCCTCCCCGCCGATATCCCGGGGCTTTCCGAGCCTGGCGGCGCGGTACAGCACCCCCTGCCGGTGCCGGTAAGTCCCGGTGCCGGTTAAGTCCCGGTAGCCCCACCCCGCGTTGCGGCTGTCGCTCTGCTCACCGGGCGGCGGCGTGGGAAGGACGACTGAGCCGTCTCCTTGGAGGCGGATGTCGGAGGTGCGGAGCGGCGCGGCGGGGGGCGCGGCGGCGGCGGCGCGGCAGCTCTGGAAGCAGAGCGCCCAGGCCTGCTCCTCGTTCAGCGGCTGCTCGTAGCACTTCAGCACCTCCTCCAGGGACAGCTCCCGCGGCGCCCCGCCGCCCGCGCGCGCCATGGCCCCATCCCCGCGCGCCGCCGCCGCCGCCGCTGCCGCCGCCACCGCCGCACGGGCGGGAGGGGCCCCGGGAGGGGCGGGCGCGGGGGAGGGGGGGGCGCGTCGGAGCGGCCACGAGCGGAGAGGTTGGCGGCAGAGAGGACCGCCCCCAGCGGCCGAGGCTCGGCCCCGCCTGCGGCCCCGCCCGCCGCCGACGGGGGCGCAGCAAGAGGAACTGTGCGGGTCGGTACAGCTTGGTACGGCACGGTATAGCTTGGTATAGCAGGGTGCGGGTCGGTATAGCTTGGTACGGCACGGTGCAGGTCGGTACAGCTTGGTATAGCAGGGTGTGGGTAGGTACAGCTTGGTACCGCATGGTGCAGCTCAGCACAGCTTGGTATAGCATGGTGTGGGTCGGTACAGCACGGTGTGGGTCGGTAATGCTTGGTACAGCACGATATGGGTCGGTACAGATTGATATAGCACAGTGTGGGTCGGTACAGCTTGGTACAGCGCAGTGTGGCTCAGTACGGGACAGTGCGACTCGGTATGGGCTGGTGCGGCTTGGTGCAGCACAGTATAGCTCAGGATGGTGCAGTAAAGGTCAGCACAGCTCAGTATGGCTCAGTAGAGTACGGTAAGGCTCAGTACAGCTTGCTACAGCAGTGTAAGGTTCAGTGCAGTTTGGTATAGCGCTGTAAGCCTTGGTATGGCACGCTAAGGCTCAGTACAGCACAGTACAACATGGTAAGGCTCAGTACAGTATGGTGCAACTTGGTACAGCCTGCCCAAGCTGTCAGGATGGAGAATCAAGGTGCAGGGTGTCTACTGTGGTGCATGTAATGGGGTGCAGGGTGCAGGGCTGGGTGCAAGGTTCAGAACAGGGGTGCCCCTAGGGTGAAGGGCACATGATGGGGTTCAGGTGCAGGACATTGGTGCCCCCAGGGTATGGGGTGCAGGGCATAAGATGTGGGTGCTCCCAGGGCACAGGGTGCAGGATGTGGGTACCCCCAAGGGCATTGACTGCAGAGCTCATGACAGGATGAATGCTGGGGGTGAGGTGTAGAGGACCACTGGTGGACACCCCACCACAAGGGATGTGGTGGCCATGACACATAGATAGCCATGGGGCATGGCTCCCCCCCAGCACCTTGGTTCCCAGTGGCTGTCCAATAAAGCCTACATGCCTGGTGGGTAGGCACAGATAAAATGGGAGCTGAAAGGTCAGACAGAGCAAATTAAAGTTCTTGTGATTATGAGCTTCACATTTCCATGATGGAAGGAGCATAAAACCCTGTCTCAGCTACATTAATCCATGAGCATGGCATGGCTGGGAGAGGGACAGAACTGACAACATGAGTGCCAGCTTTCCCACATGGCTGAAAAGCTGCCCTGGGGATGGAGTCCTCCAGCAAAGAGTCAGTGCCTGCAATGCTGCGGGAGGGAAATGCCCTCCAGTGCTCTCCCCAGAGAACCTGAGAACTGTCAGCCCCATCTTTGGGGAAGGAAATGGGAGAACAGTTGGACAGCTGGGAAATGGAGCCCTGTGTGGTGCTTTGGGGTTTGGGAGAGGAGAGGATGGATACAAGTGATCCAAACTGGCCATGCATATCTGGGAGTGCTCAAGCACACCATCACTGTGGTAAGAACACATTGCAGAGGCCCAGTGCTGGCTTCAGCCTCAGCCGGATCCGCACGTTGCACATGGAGCAGCTCTTGGCTGAGATGCTGATGTCTGACTCTGGCTTTCCACACCAACAAGGGAGATCTGAATGCAGCATTTACCCTGTAATCATCTGGCTTTGCAGCCTGCTTGGGAAGCACCTTTAGAGGGAAGAAAGCTGCTTCTGGTGCCCACCACACAGATCCACATCAGGCCGAGCTGGCTGCTGACTTTCCCACACCCCCTGCGGACACAGCCAGGGCGGCACTGTCAGTAACAGGAGCAGGGAGGATGCGCGGCATTTGAAGGAGGCGATAACCCAACCTGCAGCAGTAATGGGGAATGCATTTGAATTACAAAGCACAAAGCCTTTTGCTTTGGGTAAAACTGTAATTAATATGAAATCAAGTTGTAATTAAAGGCTACTGTCTTGGAAAAAATCAAAACAAAAAGTCAAGTGTGTATGTGCACAGGGGAAATACAATTAAAAATAAAGAAATGTGGAAAAAAAATTAGCAGGTTGGGAATGGTTGCAGGGCAGTGCAGGTGGGTTAGACTTCCCAGCTCCCCAGCATGTTGGCACTGGAGCAGGACATGTTGCAGTGAGACAGCCACATTGTTGGGATAGAGAGCAGAGCCTTCCCCATCAGCCTGCAGCAGGGCTGAGTCCTGCACACTCTGTTTGTAATGCATTCCCATGGGTTTCATCTGTCACATGCAAAACAATTTCCCTAAAAAGCCACAGGAACCTGAGATGAGCACGCAGAGCACCCGTGGGGTGGGATGAACCTACCCCACTTCCCTTAGATGCTGCAGTAAACTGAGGGCCATGAAAGGAGGGAGTGTTTACAAGGCAGATTGCTCTTGCTGCATGCTGGCCTTAGATGTGGCCAGAGCATGAGGAGCTTCCCAGTGTGTCTGCCTGGCATGCTGCCCCTGGCTCTGGACAGCAATGCTGAGCTTTCAGCTGCACCTCTTCATGTCCCCTCAGAGCATTTCTCCTTGGTTTGACCATCACAGTGATGGTTTCCCCCTGTTTTTAATTCTTTGGTCACACCAGAGACAAGTCCCTGACTGTGCCCAGCAGCACTCGCTGCTCCAAGACTTTCTGGTTCCTTGAAACACCCCAGCCAACTCCAAGTCATTTGAGCCCCTGAGACTGAGAATTCCTGCTGCATTCCCTACTGCTGCCCTCCATCCCCCTCTGGGGCAGAAGTGGGTCTGCAACATTACTGTCTGTCAAGGAGGCACCAGGCTCCCAGGGCACAGACACTGGAAGAACTCCCCAGTCCCCTTATTCTCTGCATGAATAAACAACTGGAGAACCCCAAAAGCCCCAGGTCCAGGTCTTACGCCCTGCCAGGGCCAGCCATGCTGGGGGATCCCTTTGCAGAAGCACAAGTGCACTGATTTGAGCTGGACTCTGCTCTCACAGCTGGTCCTGCTGCCCAGCACCACTGGGCTCTGCCAGATCTGCCCTGCTGCAGGAGGAGAGAGACGCACCGCAGCAGACTGAAGAGGCAGACAATTGAAATCACAGTTTGCTAAAGCTTCTTTTCCTTTCTTGAGCCTTCTTCATTAATATTTTAATTAGAACCAATTCTCTGTGCAAACTGCATTAACTCAGTGTACCTCACAGATAACAAAGTGAAGGATTAAAAGTGAGCACAGCAGTGTAACAGTGAGCCCAAAGAGACCTCCAGCAGTACTAATAAGAGAGACCTTTGCTGTTCCATTTCCTCCAATGGCTCTGCTACCACAGTGACCCAGTGGCGCTCGGGGAAGACAGGGCAGGAGATATCCTGGTGCCATGAGCCATCCAAGTTCCCAGAACATGTCCTGGAGATAGGTGCTCACCTCAGACCCCTGAGCTGTGCAGTGCTGACCTCAGAGCTCAGGGACAAGCAGCTTCCCCTCCCTGTCCCATCCCACACTCTCTGTGCCTTGCTGAATAATTCCTTTTCTCCTTCCCCACTTATCTCCAGGATGTTTGCAGGCAAATTCTTCCCTTCCCTTCCTTTTTCCCTTCCCTTCCTGATGCAAATATTTAATTCCATTGTAGATGAGTCCTCTTTCCGGCTTCTTAATCAAGTTAATTACTGGTTCTAACCTTGGTCTCCTCTCCTCGATTCCCCCTTACTGAGCACCCAAATACTCCCTCGCCCCTTGGAGTTTGTTTCCCCTGGCTGTGTTTTCTCAGGGACAACACAGTGGTGCCAGGTCCCACAGCTCTGCTCCTTCAGCTGCTACCACCTCATCTCCATGCCTCTGTGCAGGCCATCTCCTTTCAGCCTATGTCCCCCCAACCACAGGGTTGCTGTGGAGCAGAATTTGGTTTGCTCTGCCAGCTCAGAGCTCTCCAGCCAGCATCAGAGCTCACTGAGCCACTGGCCACAGAGGAAACAAACGCTCCCTCTTTTGATGTGTCCCTCCAAAACTTTGGCTACCACAAGCTTGAGGGTGGCATTGAGGGCTTAAAGCAGTTCAGAAACATGATTCTGGAAAGGGTTTCACTTGCTGTCTCCAAGCCACGATTTGGTGCTGTGGTGACTTCCAGCAGCTTCTCTGGCATGGCAGCAGGACCCAGTCTCCTGCCAGCACTGCCAGGAAGACTTTTCTCCAGGAAGGGATTTCTCTGGCTCCCGGCAGCGAGTGCTGCTGACTCATGGGCTCCTGAGGCCAGCACTGCAATATAACCATCCCATGGCCAATGCCAGCACAACAACAACTTCTGCAAACAGCAGCTCATCTCCCAACACGGAGCACCCTGGGGTTGTTCACCTGCCCATACCCTGCCATCCTTCTCCAAACAACTTACCACTTCCTGCTCCCAACCCTCTGCAGGGCATGCTAACGGTAGCCAGCCAGCACTGCTTCACCTTCAGGAAGGATCAGAGGAGAGGTAACCAGGGAAAATC
Organism: Agapornis roseicollis; assembly: GCA_002631895.1. Taxonomy (NCBI): domain Eukaryota; kingdom Metazoa; phylum Chordata; class Aves; order Psittaciformes; family Psittacidae; genus Agapornis; species Agapornis roseicollis. Next base: position 21,764 of record NDXB01017186.1, read on the forward strand.
CCTGTGGGAATTCCATGCTGCTCCCTCTGCAACCCTTAAGGCCCTCAGCAATACCTGGCTGCCTGTGGCTGGTGATTTCTCTCCATGGGAATTCCAGCCTCCTCTTGTCTCCTTCTCAGCACACAGCACCCTTGCTCCCAAGGGAGCAGTGCTACAAGGGGCCTGTTTCACCACACAAACTGTCTGCAAGGATGGTGCAGGCATCCCAGCTAAAAAAATATTGGGATATAGCTAAAATATAGTTTAAAAAAAATGATGTTTATCTCGTGAGACCTCACCTGGAGCATTGTGTGCAGTTCTGGTGTCCTCAACATAAAAAGGGCATGGAGCTGTTGGAACAAGTCCAGAGGAAGCAACGAGGATGATCAGGGGACTGCAGCATCTCCTGTATGAAGACAGGCTGGGAAAGTTGGGGCTGTTCAGCCTGGAGAAGAGAAGGCTGCATGGAGACCTCCTAGCAGCCTTCCAGTATCTGAAGGGGGCCTATAGGGATGCTGGCAGCAGACTCTTCATTAGGGACTGCAGTGACAGGACAAGGGGTAATGGGTTCAAACTTAAACAAGAGAGGTTTAGATTGGATATAGGGAAGAAATTCTTTCCTGTGAGGGTGGTGAGATGCTGGAAAGAGTTGCCCAGGGAGGTTGTGAGTGCTCCATCCCTGGCAGTGTTCAAGGCCAGGTTGGAGAGAGCCTTGTGTGGCGTGGTTTAGTGTGAGGTGTCCCTGCCCATGGCAGGGGGGGAGTTGGAACTGGATGATTTTAAGGTCCTTTCCAACTCTAACTGTTCTATGATTCTATCATAGAACCATGGAATGGTTTTGGTTTGGGAGGGACCATAAAGCTCTTCCAGTTCCAACCCCTGCCACAGGCTGGGACACCTAGACCAGGTTGCTCAAAGTACACACAGTTAAACAATTGGTATTTGTGTCACTATAGAAAAGCTTGAACAGATAATTGGCCTCCTAAAAGGTCAGGATGACCAGGAAACAATACTGACTAACAAAGAGCATTGACAGCTGGGGAGGAGGCTTTGGCCATGCATAGGCAGTTTAAGAAACAGGGCTAATGAATCTCAGAAAGAGCTATCCTTGGAGATGGTACATCCTGAAAACACATGGACATTGTCAAGGTAAGGCTTTGATGGTCAGCACAATATTAGGGTGTCTTTCAGATGAAGTATTCTCAATAGAATAATAAAAATCACACCTTCAAGTCAGAAGACCCAAGCCTGGGTTAAAAGACCTTTTCCTGAGTATGCATAGTAAGGAACCAATGATGTAACTGCATGAAAATTAATTGCCAAGTTGTTAAATGGTTGGAGGGTTACACAGACTTACCAACCTGAGCTGAATTGTATAAATAGGTGAAATTATGGCTGGAGTGCTTGCTCTGTGGGATACCACCCAGCACCCTTTTTGTGCAAACTTGGCACAAAGAAATACCTTGTTTCTGCAGCACAGGATATTCAGGATACCCCAGGGGCAAGGAAATGCTGTGTTCGACAGAGCTGGTCCTGGGAATGCTGCACCAGGAAGAGGTCTGAGGCATGGATGGATGTCCCCAGCCTTCGTGGCTTGGATCGGGCAGCCTGTAGGGGTTCCTGTCTGTTGCTGCTGTGCTGAGCTTGATGCACGAATTAACTCCACAACTCGTTAAAGCTGTACATTGGCTAAACCCCCTGTATCAAGCTCCCCACAGACGGGCAGCTTCCTCTCAGGGCCTGTCAGGAAAATGTCCTTCTCCTGGCTGCCATGTCATGGCTGCAGCCTGAGCTAACCCTGCACCACACACACTGGCACAAACGACCATGTGGAGAGCGTTCCCTTCTGATCGTGGCCTCTGTCAGCGTCTTCCCCCTCATCCCACTTCTGCCATCCCGCCCCACGGCCTGACACAGCTGCCACCCGCCGCCACGGACACCGATCGCCCTCCCCAAAATGGCAGCCTCCGCCACTACTAACATGGCGGATGGGAGGGCGGGTCCACGCCGCTCTTCCAACCAATGGCCAACGGCGGCCTCCGCCGGGGGCAGCCAATGGCGGCGCAGAGCGGGCGGGTTTGTTTAGCGGGAAGCGGCCGTGCCGCTGTCATGGCGGACTCGGGCTGCGGGACGTGGCGGGCTCTGCTGGGTAGGTGTGGGCGGAGGCGGCGGCAGGGCTGCACTTCGTGATCTCTTGGCCCGGTGCTTCCTGCAGGGAGGACTGAATGTCCCCTCTGTGCTTTCATACATCCATCTTCCTCCGCGCTCCGTGGTGCTCTGGGCTGCTGGCAGCCCCTCACCTCAGCTGCGCCGCTCATAAACCCTATTCCAAAAGCTGGTGGCCCTGACGCGGCTACTGTCCTGTGGTGGTGGTGGTATCTGGGCACCACTATGGTTACTTGGTGCCAAGGGCCTTTCCAGGCTGACAGTACCTGACAGGGCTTTGCCTGCACTGGGCTGCTGAAAGGCCATTGAAACATACTCAAACATCTTGTGCTGTTCCTGGCATGCTGCTGGACAATGACAGTCAGCCTGGGCCTGCCTTTGCTCTGTCAGTGGTGTGGGCTATGGCAGCAAAAGAGAGGGAGGTGTCCTCAGGGGAGCTGCCAGAGCAAGTTCGGGTTATAAAATAAATTCAACTTCTCAGCAGGGAGAGCTAGGAAACGGAAAAGTGCCTTTGGAAGTGTAGCAGAGCTTCAGGAAGCTGTGCTGCGCCTTCTGGATCACCATCAGAACCTAAATGACTTCCTCCTGGAGGTAGGAGTGGGGTGGTTTGGGGTGTAGAGGCCAGGACGGGGGTGGTGGAAGATCCCAGTTGGAGGTGTCCCTGCTAGGGCTGCTGTAGAGTGGATGCCCTGGGAACACAGTTCATGATACATGGAAAGAAAAAGCAGCACTGTAGGAGTAATCTGCAGTTCAGAGGTCTGTGTTGCAGAAATTAGATTAGTATTTTATTTTACCTTTGTTCTTCTGTATTTTATTGTTACAGACTAAAAATGGTTAAGCATGGTTTGGATTTGTGAGAGGGAAAATCCAGCCCCTTTTTCTTGGGGTTGAAACTGGCTTCTTATGAACACAGGATAGGAGGAAATCAAGAGAAACTTGGAATTCCTCTGAATTGCCAACTAATGTGACTGTCTTTATGAAAACCTGTGTAATCTGCCTGTACAGACACGTGAGCCAATATTCTGACTTGGCCACGTTCTACCTACCCTCTTCTCATCCAATGAAGAAAGCATTTTCTTTAACTGCAATAGCCAGCTCAAATACTTGCCATAGGTCAGCCACAAGGATGTTTCTTTCTCTAGAGATTGTTTCTCTTTATAAAAAGAGCATTTAGCTAGAGAAGGATCCAACATTTTGACAAGTTTCACCAAACATTTATGGCAGTGTGGCTTCACAGAAGGGACTTGAAAGATAGAAATTCTGTTCTTGGTGCTGCTGCTGCTGTGTTGGGTGACCTGTATCCTTTTCTTTGCATAAAATGATAATAACTATACATATGTCTTCTGTAAGGTGAGCTGAAATCTCCAGTTTACCATAACCATATGGGAGCTTGGGAGTGTTAATTTCATTTCAGCTGCACCAGCCCTAAGGAGTGCCAGAGCTTTGGAAAGTTTAGATGTGTAAATCTAAGACATTTAAGACTGTTAGGATTTTGGCTTGCAGGTGCAAGATTCAGTCAAGCCAGCTGGAAAGGATGGCACAGAGCACCAGGAAGCACCATCAGAATCATTTTTAGGTGAGTAAAAGAGTATTGGAGAGAGATGTGGAGAAAAGCTTTCTTCATGTAATAAATTTTTGTCTGTTAAATGTGACACCAGTTTTACTTTCTTTTCATTGTTCTGGTCTCCCACCCAGCTGCTTTTTATTTGGTTTTCCACATTATTTTTACAATTAATTTCTTGCCTTTTTTTGGTTGGAGCTGCATGTTGCACACATGACAGCCCTTGGAAATAAAAGGTATAGTTGAAATCATATGTTATTCAGTACTGACCAAGTATTTTGAATGTTATAATTTGATGCAAACAGTGCATCTTAATAAGCAAAACAAATGGTACAATCTGACCTTCTGTGGAAGAGAAACTATTGAGAGAGAAACCTGATGGGTTAATGGTTGGACTCTGATCTTAAACGTCCTTTCCAACCCTAAGTGATTCTGTGATTCTGTGTACCTCTTACTTGTTTGGTGATGGCTCCCCACTGGGTATTATGATTTGATTAGAAAGTGTTACTGTGAGCCTCATGAGACTAAAATACAGAAATCTGCTTCACAAGGATATTCCACCTCTGTGATTGTTCTGGTCTGTTTTATGTGCAGTAAATGAATGATATATGGAAATGAAAGTGACTTGCCCAGTGCAACAAATGACTTCTGTGCTGGAAGATGTTTAAGACTTGGGACTTCTGTCTTCATAGCCGTGTTTTCAAACCTTTTTTCTGTCATACTGACAGCTTTCTGATTTGGTTGTTTTTCCCCGTTCCTGTCCCCGTTCCTGTCCCCGTTCCTGTCCCCGTTCCTGTCCCCGTTCCTGTCC
>NDXB01017188.1:10181-31088 GCA_002631895.1 Agapornis roseicollis
TTTTTTTTTTTTTTTTTTTTCCCAGACAGTCAAATTCTGGATAAGTTCCCAAACACAAATACAGATTCCTGAGATTATCATATAAATATTGACATAACCAAATTAATCCACAGAGGAAAGGAGTCAGAGGGGTCTATAGTCAAAGGTCAGTCTTCCAATAATCCTAAAACACCACTCCCAGATAGGGTGCAGTAGGCATTAATTAGAGCAGAGAACTGAAAAATCAGTTCCAGGTTCTATGCCTGATGAGATGTCTTTTAGACCCAAGGCTACTGTGTCTCAGCACCAATATGTCCCATCAGGGCAAGTCAGAAATACAGCTAATAAAAGACATGGAACAGATCACAGATAAAACTGAGAAAAAAACAGTAATAAATAATCATTCCCCTTCTCAGCCTAGAAGAGTTTTGCTCTCTAAAAGCCTCTGTGTTTGACTTTTAAACTCCTTGAGTGCCACGGGCTCTTGTTTGTGCTTGTAGAGATGTACAGACTGCCCCAGACAGAGCAGCTCAGTCACCAATGCTCTCTGAAGCACTGCTGAAATATAACTACTATAGTTATAACATATAAAGTACTAGTCATTACTTCACCTAAACTTTTTTTGGAGTGAAGGGTGTCAACCCAGTATATGGATTTTAAACATATCCATATTGACAGAATTAAGCTTCTCTTTAAAAGAGTGGGTGTTGGGACAGCTTCCTCAACACACACACTCCCATACACATGCCCATGTGGACAGGGTCCCTGTTTCTTTTTTCTGTAAGTCTGACAATTGAATGGAGATTTGCTAGCAGATGTAAGCCCAACTGTTTCCTCAGGCAGGCAGGGACCTAGTTGTGCAGTTCTGCATTTTACCCAAGGCAGTTCACTCTAAAATACATGAGCTTTTGGGAGCAGCAAGGACCCTGGGCACCCTTCCTTCAGTGTAGACACTTAGATCCAGCCAGTCTTGTGCTCTTAACAATAAGTCCTGCACTCCTACCAGAAAGGTGGAGACTATCCTCCCTCAGGATTTGTTCATGGTTGAGGTTGTCCTGGGAGAAAGGAAGTGTAGGAACACCTAGAATACCAAGCTGAGATCACACCATCAAAAAAAGCAAACTCAAGCATGGCACTGCTAGTCATCCAAACTACTTCCCTGGTAGCATAGCCCGGCTCACCTTCTATGCAGTTTAGACAAGACCACATTTACACACATCCTCAGTCTCATTCCATAAATGCATGCTGGTTTACATCACTAGTCCTCCATTTAATCTGGTACTTCTAGTGAGGAAAAAATAAACTTCCAAATAAAAGATTCCATGCAGGGCTTTAGAAATACCATACTCAAGCAGAGCTGCAGAGCCAAGTGGTATGTTATCTGGACATGATCAGTCTGTGCAAGTTGGTCTCAGAGACAGGTAACAGTCCCACGTCCTACTTTGCCTTGCAGTCTAGATCTGTTTGATGTCTCACAGTCCTGAATGAGTACTCCTACCTTGGAGCACTTGAAAAAAGCACTGTTTGCACTGGTTATATCTCTTTATAAATGCAATTTCTGTCCAGTTCTTAAAAATAACAGGTGTCCTGATGCCTACTGTATGGTATCCTGATGCCTACTCTATGGAAAGAATGTGAAGAGACAGTAATGACTTCCTACATCTCCAGAGGAGGCGTTCAGTTTCTGAGGAGGGATCAGCTTTCTCTATTTTCTAGCTATGTCAAAATTCCACCTTAGAATGAACTTTATTCTGAGGTGCCTACCTTGACTTCTGCATTCAGTCCAGAATCTCGGTGTCTTTAGCTTGGTTTGGGTCATTTTCTTGGCCTGACTACTAAAATACCAGTTACCTTAGCACCCAAGGTCAATGCAGGCAGGTCTTTCATCAGGTCTAACCTTGCAGAGAACACTAGGAAATGGTCACTAGGAACACTAATAAGAAACAGTAGGACAGTAACACAGCTTGGCACTGGCTTTGGTTTCACCAGTCTTCAAGCTGCTGTGAGCATTGTTGACATCTATCAGTCACTTAGAAGTGAGTGTGCAGGTGCAGCAGAAGATAATGGGTGGATTCCCCTCATCTGCAAGCCAAAACATCCAGGAAGTTAGAAGAAGGAACAAGTGTATTGATAAGCTGTGTCTTATTAAACTGGATTTTCCCATTCTGTATGAAAATCCACAACTTCACAATGAATGCATCTTTCCAGCTCCTGTGAGCAGCCAGAGTGATTTTTTGAGAGATGTCTTACAGTGAGGGTTAATTAATTCTTGTCTGCAAATGCACCCTTCATTTTATATAAATATTTCCATACTTGTTTTGTTGGGTTGGTTTTTTAGCTGTCTTTAACTTACCTCCTTTACCTCAACTACTTTTGTTGCGAAAATCTTGTTTCTCCTGATAGTTTGACACTGATCTATTTATACCATCCCAGTGTCTGGGAAATGTTTAGGTTGTTTAGGTAAATATATTGCAGAATTCCCTTGAGGCATGTGCTTGTTACATATATATCATCCCCTCTCCTCCTGGTATCTCAGTACTGGATTATGGCAGCATCATCTGTGGCAGTTGTCTTTTCACCATGAGCCAGGCCTGCTCAGCTATGAAGGTATGATGGAGATACAGAAGTGAGGAAGAAGCTTTACACACTGTTTACTCATGGATAGAGTTGAGCCTGCAAACTAATGGATTAATTAGGGTATTCAGAGTCATCATCTACCTGATCCATGTGGAAACTTGGAGATTTTGAGGAAAAGGAGGAGTACAGTCAGAATCTGGCCTTTTTTACCAGGTGTGGGCTGATGTGTGGGTGTAAGCACAAGTTCTTCTGCCTTGATGATCATCTGCATCTTCTGGAAAACATCCATAATTCTATACTTTAATAGCCTGTGATGTTTATCATCTTCAGTAGAGGGCTCTTAAGAGGAAGAGCTAAATTCAGCAACACTTTGGTGTTCTTTGAAGTACAGTGGTCTTTCCTGGTGACAGTGGATCACTGTCTTCATCCCCTCTCAGGAAAGAATAACAGTATAGTCTATTGTAATGGATTAGACTACCTTGAAACATGGTGGAAAGGTAAAAGAAACATGAAATTGTGTGGCATGCCCTTGGTACACATACTGTAATTCACTAAGAATGTCAAAGTGGAATCCATAATGGAAGATAAAATCATCTTTCAAATTTTGTGGACATACTGGGTTTTTCTTGTATTTAATGTTTTTGAGAGCGAGCTTCATTCTAAAGTAGCTGCTGATGGCAGTGTCTGGGAAGGTCATGTTTTACTGAGCGACCATAAAGAGAGCATGATCACAAAAGAAAAATGAGCATGAGAAGATTCTTGCAACTACACAGTTACTATTTTCTTTTTTCAGTTTGGCAGAAAACAATGTAATGACAAAAAGAAACCAGGGAATGTGGCAACAGGATGGGATAAGCCCAGGAAAATCAGGAATAGAATGAGCTCTTATATATTTGTATTTGCCTTCAAGGCTTTTTAATTTGCAGGGAGATGACTCCCTTCTCAATCCAATGCAGAAAAGCAGTTATTAGTGGTTAATAGCCAGGAGCCAAAAGTGTCTAAAATTTTTAAGTACTCGGCATAATATTTTTCAGACTTTTAATTTTATCTCTAAGTAATATATTCTGAAGTAGATCAATGTTATTTAGAAGTATGTTTTAACATCTATTAAATAATCTTGGTTTATAAAAAACGTTCCTTTTCTTTTAAAGCGAGAATGCTTTTTTTCAATTTGTTTTGAAAGACATATTTCTGGATTTTTTATTTGGAAATATTTCATTTAGAGACTGAAGCAGTGAACAAGAAGGGAAAAATAATAAAAATATATAAAAATTTTAATTGACCTGAAATTATGCTCACATCACTATTGTCAATTATACATTAAGGAGAGGTTCTGGAGGGTAAGGGACTAAGCTTCAATCATGATGCCCTTTCACATTCAATCTTGTTGCCAGAGGGCTGCAGGAAAGCAAGAAGTGGGGAGGTTTTAATCATTATTATTTTAATTCAGGAATATTTTTTCCCATTTGTGAAAGTGAGATGAAATAAATGGTCTGTTTAACAATTCATTCTTATTTGCTATTGAGAATGGCAAGTGCATTTGATTAACCAACAGTTTCTTCCATCAATGCTCAGATTCAAAGCAGCAGAAAATAAATAAATGGTAAATTATAAAGCAGAAGAGTAAGCTTTGTTTACACCAAGAGATTCACAAAAGAAGTTTCCTCTTCCCAGCTATAAACTTCAAGAAAAGGATAAGTGAATACATCAATGTATCATTTATCTTGTGTCTGAAACGAAAATTAAGTTTAATAGGAAAAACAAACCTACCTTCTTCAGCTTAGAAAGTAAAAAACAATCCATTATAACATAATGTTATTTGTTTTAGGATTATGAGGCAGTATAATTCTTTAACAAGATCATGCTGTGCGCTGTTGATGTGGAGAACATTGCTAATTCCACTTAGGCTAGTCTCCCACACAACATAACAAAGTATTGTGTTGGTTTTTCCTGGGGAAGGCACTTGTTGGTAGAAGTGTATGAGCAATAAAACGCAAAAAATACTGATAAATCTGTGCTGCCTTATTATGAATAAAGGAGAGAGCAGTGTCAGTAATGCCATATCATCAGCCCCAGATCTCAATAACTGTATTTCAATTCCACTGGGATTTGTGGTGGAAGCTGATGCGTACCTCATCTTTTTTATCAAAATGCAACAGGAAAAAAGGAATCTGTCCACCCAAGTATATTCATTATGTGTCCAACAACTGGAAAATACTTGTAGCAGTTTCTAGCACAAGCATCTTTGCCCTCCCGCAGTGTCAGCAAAAATAATTATGTGTCGGTTATTTCTTGAGTACACTTAACGGTAATGCTAGAGGGGAATTCATACAGGCTGTGCTGGCAGGAGGGCACTAAAACGTGTACAGGAGTTCTAATGGGATGCAGAATGAAGGCAGCTGTATGTCAACATGTTATTTCATAATGCTTCTCTAGGTCTTTTCATGCTCCTGTCAGGTATTTGTGCATCACCAAGGCTTTTCGGTCAAATTTGAATTGCTATATTCATTTCCTTGATACCTGAAGGTGATTTATGTCTAAATCCCCAAATTGCAAGTAAATACAATATGCACATTAAATATATGAGATGCAAAACTGATAAGCACATTGCACATCAGTCCTAAAATGTCATGCAAGCAGGTAATAACTTCAGAGTCAGAACTCTCAGAGAAATAGTTTAAAGTGGAGGTCCCTTCCAACCCTTAGGATTCTGTGATTTCCTCCAGCCTTGAAACAGTCAAGCCAATGACACAGAGGTTTCATCTGTGTGTGAAGACAGACTTGTAGAAACTCCTATAAAAGGGCCGCTGTTCATTCCAGAGTCAGGTGGCAAATACCCTTCTGTGGGTTTTTCAACATCAGATTACACATTCTGTGAGTCTTAAAGATAGGTCCTGCTCCAGTACAGCTGCTGACTCAGACTGCAGGGAGATAGGGTTTCTGTTTACAGAGACAACGTAGAGCTGATGGGATGACCCAGTGACATATTTAAGTTCATCTGGGGGAGGAGGGCCTGAAGTGACATTGTATGTGTTAAACTGCCATACTGCAGATCTTAAAAAAAGAAGTGGTGTGAAGCAGATGGTTTGCTTCCACCACAGACACCATTTTGATAGGCACAACTGAGAAATAGCTTCTGATGATATGCACATATATGCATATATACACACTGTGCGTATGTGCATGTGTGCTAGCAAGTATACTTTGAATATAGGCTACAATATAGAATTTATGCCTACATGTGTATTGTTTCATGGTATACATTTCTTTTAGGCAGAACATGTCTTCATGAACAGTTATATTTAATTTCAGCAATGCACATCTTGCAAAATTTCTATTCTGCCACTAATCAGTCACCTACATGTAAACCACTTGTGAAAAACCCTGTCTCATCACCTCAGCTCAAGTCAGTAATCCATGACTTTTGGAGGAAGCCTCAAAGAAAACTCAGGGATTTTTGAGTGGAACTGCATGGCCACAGAATTGCTGGGAATGGAAGTGGCAGTATGGCAGGAACTTGGAGACACAGGCTTTCATTGCCCACCATCATAAATTCAAGCTGGGGTGTGCGTTATAATTTTCCCTTAAGGTGCCATCCTCCTCCTTACTGCAACTCATGTCAGTACTTCTCATAGCACTTTATGAAAGCAAAGACCAGGAGTTTGCTGGGGAGGCAATATGAGGGAGGAGCACAAGGGAAAAGTCTGAGAGTTGTTGGTTTAGGACAGGTCATGAAAAGAATGGCTCTCCCCATTCCCTGCCTGCTTTGTCCTACTAAAGCAGCAATAAATGACATAAAGGAGTAATGTAAGGTGTGCTGATTAAAAGTTGAAGCATCAGAAATCCCTTTATTTTTTTTTATCTGGTTTTATTTTGTCATACAATAAAAGAGCAGTAGAAAAATCACTTAGTAGTCAACATCCAGGTAAAAAAGCAAATTCTATGGGTGTTGCTCAGTCACTTCTTGGACCCAAAATGAAAAAAAAAATAATTGATGGCAACATTCATCATAGAAATGGATTTCCTGAAAAAAAAAACAACATTGGCAGCTAAAAAGTCAAAATGGGACCTGGAAAGACATCATTTAGAACTATTTTAGAAAATTAAATTTTGAAAAGTCCTCATTATGGGTCATTTGACCTAAGCATAAATCAAAAGCATTTTGCTTAATTCTTCTGAGTAAGGTTTTATACCTTTTAAGACTATAATAGCAATCAATCTCTGAAGGAAAAAGAGTTAGAAGGCGCATAGACTTATAATTCTTTATTAAATTTTTTTAAAATCAAATTTCATCAACATTGCCATATTTTAACAAAAGCTTGTTTGCTCTCTTAAAAAGGCACTTCTTAGGAAGCCAAATTGCTAAACAGGAAGTAAAAGCCATGCCTATTCTGAAGATGAAAACTTGCCCCTATACTTACAAATTCCTGCCTGGTAGCTGTATGCTTTTGGGTGATGCTATGCTACTTTGACAGGAACTAGTCAATATGTCAAGTCAGTTCAGTTGATCAACTTTATCTCATATTGTGTCATCCTAACAACTTGTATTTTCATTTCCTTGGGGGGGTCTTTCTCTCTGCTAACACATTTGCTTACTCTCTCCCTTCTGAAGTATCAGGCTACCAGTCAAGCAAAGAGGATCCTGGGATCTGTGCTGCATAGGTTTCATGTTCTCATCCTGAATAATTCCTGTTTGCAAGAACCAAGTTAAAATACACACCTGTGAGAGAAGTTAGCAAAGAAAAAGACAATAGTATCGCAAAGTCCGCTGATAGAAGTGATGAGTTACCATGAGAATTAAGCTCTGCCTTTACATCTCAAGCCCTTTAAGCCATGTGAGAGGAAGAAGTCAGTAGCCCTGTGCCACCGCACTCACTGGAAGTTGCAAGGACACAGTCTATGCAGCAAAGAGGCCACTCACTTGTGGAGTACAAAATCCTTTGAAGCAGTGATGGGAATGAACCCAAACAGGTGCCGATATACATCTGCCTCAGGGAAGTATGTGGAGACTGCTGGGCTAACAGCCGCATTTCGCAGACACCATGATGTATTTCGGAAATGCTCCGTGTGCGTGCTCATGGACAGTCGTGCATATGTACCAGCAGAGTCACACAACTGCGACTTGTCAAGATAACCCAATAAATCTTTTGGAGGCTGAGACATAACTTTGGCTCCAGATCTTTAATTACAAACTTTCTCCAGTCATGCTTTGTCTGTTCAGTAGCTTTCTTTTCAGCTCAGAAGAAATAAAGCTATACCTTGGGGTGCTTATCTCAAATTCCATTCATAAAACATTAATGAGAAACCACTCCTGGATATCATTAAACTCCCTTCCTGCAAGCACAGACTTCAGGTTTAAGATTCAGAATACCTGGATTTAGTGCTTGACTTTGTTAGCAAGTTTAAATCAGTGATATTGTATATATCACTTCTGTGTGGGTTTTTGTTTTTCCTTCTAGCTTTTGTCTTTCAAGGAGCTGTTGATATTGGTCTGTAGCATTTATATACATTGAGTCAAGCTTTTAGTAAGAAGGGATTTTTAAGCCAGAAGCTTCCAAGCTGCAGGGGACTTTCTGGGTGGAAACTGAATAAAGTCTGGGACTTCACTTTGTATAAGCTGTGACCTTGTGATTTTAAGATACATACTATCTTACAGTACGTAAAAGTTGTTTGGAAAGCCAACTCAGTCCTTTGCAAGGAAAATTTCTGTACCTCTGTACTATACTATGTAGATCAGATGCTGACAGTAGCTTCCCAACAGCAGCTTAGAATAGGCTGTCTTGTCTTCTCGTTTACCCAGAACATTTATACTGCTCTCTAAGCTGTACTTAGAACATGCAAAATCAACTTCAGTATGTCTACACAAACTGAGGCCATCCCTTTGAATTCCACTGCAGACATATCCTGGAGAATATAAACAGGCAGCTACAGAGAGCTTCTAAGGCTCTGATTATATACTGTGGTAAGTAACAGCACTATACTGTAATATACTGTAATAAAGAGCAGAAAATTGTGTGTAAAGTATTTGGGTTTGGAACTTGGAAGTGTATCAAACATAGGACTGCAGATCCCTTTTCATAGGAAGCCTTTCTCTGGTCTTCAATATTTAAATTAAAAGTTGTTGCCTATTTCACCTTAAACTGCCATATAACTATTTTCTTCATGAACACTCACAGAAAAACATTAAGCATGAGAATAGAAAGGCAAATCACAATCAATCCATGGATTTTGCTTTCTTTTCTCCATCTGTCTATCTTACTTCTAACCAATTCAGCAAATCCCTTATGTTTTTATAAGCTACATTCTAGCTGTGAAGGAAATAAGGTACTATTATAAGAAATTGTGGAAATGGAAACTGTAATAACACAGGCTTGACCAGGCTCTCAGAAAAGGAATTATATTACTCCAAATATTTAAAAGCATATGTCATACTATTATGTAAAGCCGTATAAGGAACACAGTTTCCATACTAGATTTCTTATAACCACAAAATAGAAATAAAATTCTTATCCCGTAAAGGTTAACATCTTGATTTACAGCCAGATGCACCAGGCACATGGAGAGACAAACAAGATAACAATCCCATAAAAACCCTCTGTGTTCTGGACCTCAGTCCAACATATGTTTAAACTGGTGTATAAAAGAGAAGTTAGACCAGCATTTCACAGCCCCAAGGTCACTGCAGTTAGTCTGTGGATAACTGCGCCCATAGTAGGGCTCCTATGGAGCCAGACAAGTGCTCATTAGTTGTTTCAAGGTGCTTTGGTGTTCTCATGGCACATTCACCTTGACTTCCACTTCAAGTCCTCCAGAATAAATCAGAGTGGTACCAGGCTGTGCTGCCAAAATAGTGAAACAAGGAGCAGCATGAAGAGTGGGGAATGGCAACCTTTAAAAATCCCTTGGAAGCACCTCTTGATCAACATTTAGCAGGCACGTGAAGCCAGAATCTGGACACTTATGTACATGGAAATAAACATCTTATGGATTTTTATGGAATAACATTTATTTCATAAATTTGATTCTTGGCATAATTTGCCAAGACAGCTAGGAATTTATTGTTCTTCTGAGAGATGCTTCTTTCATATTGCTAAGAGTTTGTTTTCTCTTACATTGTCAGATGAAAGCACAGTTCCTGCAAAAGAAAACTTAATCGTTTAACCAACCATACAAGGCATACCAGGATTGCCTATTCCAGCTATCTCTTCCTCAAAAGATCAGGCTGTTCCTACCACAAGTACATGGCAATAGTATAGATCAGATGACTGTTTGAACAAGCACTGGCTCAGGCCTGAAGTAGCTATCTCACTGGGTAACATTAACATTGATATTTGCTGATATCTCATAACTTCTGCCCTCTCGTTCCGGCTTTGTCTGAGCTAGTAGCAACGGCAGAAAATATAACCTGGTGCATGAAAGTCCCATGGTTTAGCAGTGTGGTAAAGGTTTTGCAAGATCTGGCCAAAACTTCATACACAACTTTAGGTATTTTAACTAAGGGTAGAGTACAGCTGAGTTTCTGGTCTAAATTTCTTCTTGGCTACACACATGTGCATTCAAAATATTTCTGCAATCAGGAGAAGGAAAAGCTACCTAAACTTGATGAGTTAAAAGACAGGACATAGATTATTGGTGCTGTTTAATTATCTGCCCACTGTTCTGAATATGACTTCTTCACATACAATATATATGATGGTTTTCCTATCACAGAACACCAGATCCAAAATATCTAATTATTTCACGGACAAGATACTAGAAAATTTTGTCTTTTGCACTCCTGAAGCAGTCATTAAATGGTCTGTGATGAATTTGGCACACAAGAAATAAGCAGATATTTTGCCTCTGAACAATGAGTTTTCTTCCTAGAGACAGTTCCATGCTGTGAATATCACACTGGGTTTTCTAGGTTAATGGAGGAAGAAGGACTTCCTTTTCTTAGTTACTGGAAACTGTGTAGACTTTGTTATACAAACGATGAGATTTTTGATCAAAACACACTGCAGTGACCTATTTTCTCTATACAAATGCCTCATTTCCTCAGTGTGATTCCTGTCACAGGGACTGATGCATTTTGCTGTTATAGTATCTATATGTAGATCCTCTCTAAATGTAGTGGGTTGCTGCTGTTTCATCCATGGATGTCTCCTTATAATCATCATGCTGCTTGCATCCAGTTTAGATCAAACCACCATTTAAAAACCTGTTAATAGTTTTGTCTTTTACAAAAAACTGTTAATTATTGAATTGAAAATCCTGGAAAAACATTAAAACATGGCAGTGACAAAACATGGCTGGAGCATAGTAAAACCCTTGTTCTTACAAAAATTGCTTTGGCTTCTCTAATTGCTTGAAATATTTGGGTCTGCAGCTTGGCTTTTACCACACAAACCGGCAGAATTGCCATCTGGTCTAATGGTGACTTCAGGGGACAAGTCCTCACTGAGTCATCACTGATGAATAATTGTTTCACTTGGGGATTTCCTCTGAATTGTCCACCTCCAAGTCATCGTGAAAAGGGCATTCTAATCCTTTGATATTATAAAGAACAAACCGAAAAAAGAAGAATTAAGCAATGCATAGTCAGTACAGCATACAAAATCTGCCTGGTTCTTGAATTTCAATATCAGTTTTGCTAACTACAGTACTTTCCTTTGTGACTTTGGGGTTTTTTTGAGGAACAAAGGCCTTTTAGAGCATTCATTCAGTGTGACAGTTTTACAGATCACTTTAATCACTCAGAAGTTGTCCATTTATATAAACTGCTAATTGTTCTCCAGCATCAGCACTGCTCTGTGAGGTGTGCTGTTAACTGATCTTACTAAAGACATGAATACTTCCGCACCATGCCAATCTAGAAGAAGTAATTAGATCAACAGTGGTAAAGGTGGGGGTCTGTTGCCAGGCAGAAGCAAGGCAAGAAATGAAGGTGCTGATATCAAGAACAATTAGGAATGAGAAATATAGGCAGCGGCAACTGTGGCAGAGAGGGGCAAGATGAATATTTTATCCCATGCATGGTATGAGGATAGCAAGGACAGTGATTTGCAGATAAAAGGAAAGAGAGAAAAGTAAATGGCAGTTTGGATGGAAAAGATATTCTGGAATACAAAACTCTCTCAAAGAACTTCTGTATTACTCAGATGGGACAATTAAGGGTTTTTTTTCTACTGCATTTATTAGTATTATGAGCTGCAAATTATCCAGGGAAGGTCTGTAGTTTAAGATGCTTATATAAAATTTAATATAGTTGCTGACGTTCTGCAATGTAAAACAGTATAGTTTGGAAACATGGAACATGTATTGATGAAACAACATACCTGTGCTAAAACACCTTCTGTAAGGGCAATTTTCTAATTCTGCCTCAGTAAAGAGTTGAGGCAACTCTAGCAGAACCTTTTTCAGACACGTCTCTGTCAACCCAGGTTTCTCTGCATTTGCTCTGTTGCAGAATAACCACATACCCATTGAGAATTTGAATAGTTTTTCCTACATGTGTAACTTAAACAATACAGCAAGTAGAATGCTAGAGTCTTAGAGGGGTTTTCTTTTCAGTATTCGATTGTAGTTCTGTAACTTTTGGCAACGAGCAATATGACTGAGCTTTTATAACACTGTTTATGCTCCAGCATGGTCCTAATGTAATGAATGAGACTATAGACACTATAAAGTAATAACTAATAGAAACGCCAAATTTTGAGGTTCATATATATATAATTGTAGCATATTACATAACAAAATAGTATCTAGTAGTTGGCTTTTGGTTTTGTTGTGTTTTGGTGGGTTTTATTCGTAAGGGAAGTGTCAAATTTGTTCCTGTTTGCTTTGCTGATTGAGAATCAGAGGTCAATTCATGATGAATTTCCAAACAAAACAAAGCTAAAGGGGTTGTAAGCAACCAAAGGCCCAGAGTTAGCAAACATGACTGGTTCCAGTTGGCTGATAGGAGTCCATGAGTTACTTAACAGACAAATAATCTAAAGAAAGGGTGCCCAGTGGAGTAGAGCCACTTGGAAAAAATTTACATGATGAAAGTAAATTGGAATATAGTTAGTAAACCATTTACCAATTTCCTGTCATATGCTAAGTGTAGTGCTCTCACAACACAACCAACAATATTGTGTAGTTTGTGCAACCTGGGGTATCAGAGATGTATATTTTCCTCCAATTTTAGCATAAGAGCTTTCATTTTGGTCTTTTACTTTTTCCTATGCCAAAGACACAGAAACTCTTAATCTGACCTAACATTGACAATCTTTAAAAATGCAAAGTTTTACCTTTCCCTTACAACCTTTTATTTTCTTTTCTTATTAGTAAAAAGCAGCAATAAAAGCATAGCCAAGCAACAATCCATTTACAAAGTCATTCGTAGATTCTAGTGAACAAATTATCATTAATCTGATTTTCGCTCTGCATGAAGATCACATGGGTATCCACCAAAAATGTTTTAAAGGCTGCCTCCACCTTTTGAAGGATGTGCAAGAAGAAGAACATGAAACAATATCTAATGTCAGCTCTTCTGATGATAAAAATTGTTTTAAATTAGTAAGAAGTTACAATCAAAATGATTTGAATTATGGCAGGTACTGGTAAAATATGTGGCAAGGCCTTTATTCGTTGATTGTCCAGAAGGGATTGTAGGCTGATCATCTAAATGTAACAATAACCAATTAAATCTATTCAGAGATATTCTAGCCTTTGTGGTGTGGAAACCCATTGCAAGTTTTCCTGCAGTCTAGAACCTAAAGAAAGCCTTTGGCTGCTCTCCCTGAAACTAGGATGGCTGCCCCTTTACTATACTGTCACCTTTCCTCTACCTTGCTCTCCACCCAGGTCCTCCAACAAAAGAGAGATCCACTCTGGAAGAACCCTCTGTCCAGCCAGAAAGGGCAAAGACAACTGGTCGTAAAGCAGCAGAAAAACTTTCTCATATGTAACTCAATTCTGGCTTTATGTAAGAAAATTCTGATGTTCAGGGAAAATGCTGATTCCAACCACCAAACAGATAAATTTCATAACACTAGTAAGTGGCATTGGAGGTTAGTGCCACAGGTGATATTCAGGAACTTCTCTTACTATTACTGCATCCAAGCTCACTTCCAAGCCTGTTACAATTGATACATGTGATATACAGGAGTTGTATTAATCCTTGCCTAGCAAAACTGAAAACATTGTGAAAATAAATAAAATTTTCTTTTTAAGCCTGTTTCAGGCAAATTCTCTCCCTTGTCTTTTGTTTCCATATGAAACTCTTTAATACTGTAGGCTTTAGGGAGTTTTTCTATTTCCCGATATTCTTATCCAATGAATATAGGCAGGCAGGCTTAGTATCGGGCAAAGTTTGGCCTTCTTTTTGATGTGCACTCTTTAATTATGCTCCAGAAACTATCTTTCTGGTGGAATAGATTCATGCTTAGTAGCAGGGTAATGAAATGAAAGTTACTCCAGTTTTGCTCAGCTTTCAAACAACAGAAACAGAGCTTCCCAGCTTGTATTGCAATCATCCCAAGGTTTAGACCAGTTGTTAATACAGTGATGAACAAGTTACAGCCATGCTGCAGCACCCCCAGGTGTGAACTGGGACCTCTGGTAGAGACACTGCCTCATATTATTTAGGCAAAACCTTCTGTAGCCAAAAGTGACACCTTCAGCTGTTCGAGTCAGAATAGATACAATCATTTTAACAACACTTAGCCTGGATAACATATTTGAGCTAGCTTCCGGTCAAAAACCAAAAGACTACATTCTCAGCTGGTGTAAACCAAATTCAATGGAGCTACATCAGTTTATACCAGGCAGGGTTTTAGCCTGCACTTTTATTTTCTCTTGAAGTCTGACCAAAGCCAAACCCCAAAACTGATCACATGGACTTGGAGCTTGTTGACATTCTGGGTAGGTGTTGTCTGTTGTGACCACTGTATTGTCTAAATACAAGACTAAGCAAAATGCCTCTGTGTTTATCAACTGTACTTGTCAGCAGTGTAGCTGCTCAGATATAAGGCCAGTCAACCTATTTGTCTATACACAAAACAATGTGTATCTTGCAATAAAGGTCACAGTGAAATAAAGGGAAGTGAACATGTCAGGGGACCCTCTGACGCAGTAGATGAGCTTTAAAAGATAAAATAAATTATGCTTGTTTTCATTAGAGATCAAAAGATTATCAGTTTTGCAAATGTATTAAATAGAAGCTACTCTGTGAGGTTAATCTGCTAATAGAAGGCAGTATAGAGATCTTATTGAAACCTCAAAGAAAAAAAATACTTGAAGACAGAGGACATTTCATTGTGACCAATGTATTACTCAGTAAAAGCCAGAGCCAAATATACAAAGTCCTTCTAGAGATCACTGCAGCCCTTTATGAAAGCACACTGATATGCAGACTTGCTATCTGGTTGATACCAGCAAGAGATTACAGTCAGTCCTCCTCACCATCATTAAGATAGGACAGTTGAGCATCCTACAAAAACAGCATCCAGGAGTGAAGTAATATATTTTGGAGCAAAGTGGTTTAGTAACTGAAGGCAGAAACTAAATATGAGTTCAAATCTCATTTAAATCACATCTGCCAGCTTTGACAAGACCATTATAAGTGTCAGACTGTGCCCTGGCCAAGGAGTATCAGCAGTTTGAAGTCCTTCTCCTCCTATCTGTGAATGAGGTGGATGACCTGTGGACTGTGCAGCAACAGTGGCCACCCACAGAACTCTGTCATCTCAGAGAAACAGGGTGAAAAAGTGTTACAGCTTCATTTTAGACCACAATAACCAAGGAAAGAAGTAGGGAAACAGCAGTGTGCCCATCCCCTGTTCCAAGGAGAATGCAGCTTATGTGTCCTTCCATCCCCAGTACTCTGAGCTGAGATTTGTATTATGATGATTTTTTTATTTATCTTTGAGGAATGTTCAAGGTTAAAGTTATTGTACAGTGACGAATTAATACTGATTTTTTACTGAAAAGTGTGCTTTTAACCATAGTACTCTCACAAAGTGAAAACTTCTGATCTTAAGGTCCTTTCCAACCCTAACACTTCTATGATTCCATGATTTTGTCGATACAAAGCACATTTTAAGAGCATCCCAATCTGTTTCCACTCTTCAGATTTCATGTCATTTTGCATTTTTCTCAACTATTTCACACAGACACATACACAAGTTTGTGTTTGTGTTCATACATGCATGTGTATCAGGATCTGTAAGAAACATTGGAAACTGTTAATCAGAGAAAGTAGCAGCAGATGCTATGCCATGAAAACCTGAATTGGCATTTGTCAATTTACTTAGGGAACTTGTTTTGAAAACAAAAATAACTTGAGAACCAGGATGAGAACACGTGATATTAAAATGCTGCACTCAGGTTAATTCAATTCCAGTAGGAAGAAGCTCATGTGTCACTTTTAATGCCTTTCACAGTTAAGACTACCCAGTCCCTGTAAAAGTCACAATTCAGGACCTGAAAATGAGCGGACAGAAGACAAAAGCTTTGCCTTGTGAAATTCATCATAACACCTGAATGTTGTTCCACTAGCACACTATTCTGTCACTGTTGAAAGGCTTATGAGACTCACACTTGGGTCGTGTTTTCCCAAGAGATCAAAAACATCTCATGATTCAAAATCCCTTGTTTTATCAGATGAACACCAGCATTACTCTTACAACCTCTCCTCATAGGGACAGTCCTCTAGATCCTGTGTCATATAGTGCTTTGAAAACCTGACGCTGAATTTCTCTCTTGCCCATAATTCCTCCTGGGACAAGTTAGAAAAGTTACCATAATAACATAAATCAAGTATATTTCTAGTATGTTTCTCCTAAATTCTTGTCTGGGTCCATGCACTGCAGAGCAATAGCTCTGCTGCTGGATTTCAAGGAAACGTGATCTTTGCTGTAGCACAAGACTTCACTGGCTTCTGACAGTTGGGATTTAAAAAGTCTAACTGTCCTTGGGCAAGGACATCTGCCCTGCTGGCTGCTCCACCTACCCTGGGCATAGAAACTGCTGCTCACAAGTATGTAGTTTGAGAGCCAGAGGGACACTACGTCTCACAGATGACTATCACTATCCAGAGCTGGTGTGCATTATGAAGTCAAAGGATGCTTTTGTAGTGGGAATTTGAGAAAGCAGGAGCCCTGCAGCCCTTATTCCCCAGCCTTATGAATTGAGAACCTTAGGCAGCCCCTGCACGCATGGCTTTGCTTGCAAACTAGCTGTACATGTAGCCTGTGTTTCAGCTGCCTTTTCTCTAACAGAGATCAATCACTTTCTGCAATTATGCCAAATGAAGAATGGCTGACATACCTACTTGGTTTAATATGATCCAATTTTCTTTCCCTGGCAAAACAGTACACTGCAACCTCTAACACACTTCAGCTGACACTAGGCAATATCGCCACAGTATTTGCAGTATTCCCTAGGAATTCCCTGTATATCAGAAATAGCACAGCAATGCTAGCTGCTTATCACAGGAAAACTGGTGAGGTTGGAAAGTCGACCCCTACAATAGAGAACAGCAGATTATGGTCTGCAAGCCGAGCACCATGTGTCACCAGCACTCAACACATAGGTGTACAACCCCTGAAACACAGGCCCTAAAAGAAGGAGCTAAAAAGAGAGTCTAAGGAGAGCTGATAGCAGCTGCCTGCACCCCCTGCACAAACCAAACCAAGGAATCACATGCTCTGGACCATGGAAAGAATGTGTGGTGCCTGGAATGAAGAAGGGCCACTTTGTGTGACTCCCTCACAGATGGTGTTTGACAGCAGTTAACAGAGCCGTCTCCCTAACTGACCCCTGAGCACAAAGGTCACCTCAATAGATGCTGTGCCTAGCCTGCCTTTCAAAGTGTACCTTTTGAATGCCTAGGGTGGCTATTTGATTCAAAACAGCAGATCTGCAGGCCACATTGGAGTCTGGTACAGGGACCTCAAGCTAACACTAAGTGGATTCATTAATTCAGCAAAAGGAACATTTCAGCCCTGAAATGCAGAACAGTCATGTTAGAAAGATCTTGCACCCAAATGCATCAGTCTGGGCAGACTGCCATAGTCATAAAAACATGGAAAATAAGCCCAGAAAGGACCTCAAGAGGTCATCCAGGTCACCTCTGAGTCCAAAGGCAGAATCACCTCTGTCCAAATAATTCGTGACATGCATTTTTGTAGTCTGTTCATAAAAGTCTCCAGTGATGGACTTCTCATAGCTTCCCTGAGAAATCTACTACACCATTTAACTGTCCTTAATATCCAAAACTTTGTTTCAACTCAAGCCAATTGTTTCTTGTCATAAACACGGCAGAGTTGAAAATATTTATTTCCCAGTTTACTCCTTGATTTTCTATAGCAAGTTTTTTATATACTTGAAGATGACAATTTCCTACCAATTTTTCCAGAATAAGCATCATCAGGTGCTTCAACTTTTATGACAAAGTCTTTTAGTCAGTAACCTGGTCATCACTGCCACTTCCCTCTCAACTCTCCCATTGTTCTCACACTGTTTCTGGTTTCAGATAGAGCTTGGTATAGGCAATATTTTAGGGAATATGCCATGAACATATTTTGCCTGGTTTTCAAGAAGATAAGTGGAGGGGAGCTAGTGAGCACTTGTCTAAAGTTTCCAACTGGAGTTTATAACAGTAATGATGCACTGTCGCTGAGGTGTCTGTAGTTTTGTCAACTAAAGCAATTGAAATGACCTACGTAGGGACTGATAGCTGCCACAAGGTACATAGCTGGAGACTAGTCATTAGTATTAATCAGATTAATGGATCAGAATTGTTTTATGTGTCAAGGTCAAATTCCTAGACTTACCTGGTGCAATGGCTACAATTTTTGTAACAGCAATACCACAAGGTAGATGTAACCAAAACCCTTCATGTTACTCTAACAACGCAGCTCTAATCACATGTATAACATTAGGGTCTGAGAATAATACTTCTTGTCCTTAAACAAAATTCTTCCAATTCCTTTCTTATCTCCTCTCTATTAAAGGCATGTCCAAACACTTTGTGCCAAATTGTTATTTATGTTATAGTTAGAGCCTTTCAATAATTTTTTTAAAGGGAATGTTCTTGCTCAGTTCAAAATGCACTTAGATGACTGCTCTTGGAATGAATTCAGTCATATATTGCTACACAATCATCTAAATATTCATGATGATAGTCTCACTTTTGATACTTGTTTTATTTATCATTGCTCTATATCTTCCTCATTGTTCTCTGAAAGCATATGAACAGGTATTGACAAAATAATTTGCATTAACAGCATCTTTACAATCTTTTCAGAAAATAAATGCACTTCAAATAAGCATATAGTTAAAGGTGAAGTCTTTACTTCTTGTCCTGTTTTTTTCAGAACTATTAAGCATCTGTGAAATCATCTGATTTCAGTTAGAGATATAACTAATCTCTATTTAAAAATACATATGTCTATCAGGGCCTGAAGGCATTTTAGTCAGACATATACATATATATATGGAAGGAAAAAAATCTTGGTTTTTTCATGCCTCAGAATAATCAACACCACTATCAGAAAAATGGGTTTGTGATAAAAAGTAATTCTTACTATGGAAATAGTAAGCATATGTAGGCAACATTTAGGCAATGATAAAGAAGGCTGGAGAGACAATAGCCTCCAGCAAGTGCTGTTCAGAGAGGGGCACGAGTCCAGGCATGTTGTATGTCTGCAGGCACACAGCTCCTCAGCCCACACTGACTTTGCACCTAAACCAAGCTGCAAGACGTGATCTGCTGCCTAGAGACCCTTTCCAAGTGATCTGCCAGTTCTGTGTACAATAAACACAGGTCTGTGGTAAGCTTAAATGTTCAGACTCTTGAATGCCAGTTAATTCAGTGTCCCTGGGATTAGTTAAGGTATCAGCAGGAAAAGTTATCCAGTCCATCACTGGTTCTCAGGCTGTGGTCTGTAGCCATGATAGGTCACAAAAGAGCTTGTGGAGCACTGCTAAGTAGCAAAATTTACAAGTGGGTTGATTAGAAGTGTGGCAGTAGATGTACACAGTGGCCTGGGAGTAATTACAAGGGTTGGTCCAACAAGTGGAAATTACAGAATTTGGAAAGCTTATTCAGAAAAAACACTTTTTCATGTGTAGCAAGCATGCAAACCAAGAAATTCCTCCAAAGACTGGAAGCTTTTGTTTTATTGTAACAATGGCATGGGAACAAACACTTGTTTTCTTTCTATTTGTAGAGCTACCCTAGTGCTTGGGTGGGAACGGAGCAAAACACATGTGAGAAATCTGCAGTTAGTTTTGTTTCTGTGCTGACATGAGTTCAAGTTATGGTAGTTTGGGTCCAAACCAAAAAAATTATCACCTATGTCTGAACAGATCTCACTTCCTTTACACCAGAATGCATCCCCCGTATGTACATGATTGGGATGTCTAACCATACTCCAGGAAAACAAGCAGGCAGGGAATCCGCTAGGCACATCTTTCAAAACTAGAACAAAAATCTGCAGAAGGAAAAATAATCTCATACTTTGAACAAAGCACTTATGCATGATGCGGTTGAATAGAGTCAATGGATTTAAAAGATATAAGGGCTCTAACTAGCCCCAAGATGTTTAAAGAAACTTCTTAAGGCAAAGAAAAGGAGGCCAGTGTTGGAAGTGGATAAATGCCCTACTGGGACCAAAGACCTACCTTGCCTACCACTATGTCCAGTAAGGCTATACCCCTAACAGTGAATAAAAAAAGACAGGGCACGGGGTTTTTTTTTGGCCCTGTGGACAAATAGCACATTGCAGCTTCTGAGAACAGCTAAGTTCCCTGGACTTGAGTCTCTCTTTGGCATTCTTTAGCTTCCCAGAATAAATGTAGTCTAATTGTTAAGGAAAGAATATAGGAAATAGACCAAGTCAAACAATCCTTTTTTATGATATAGCATCCTAGCCTCTGCAGTCCAGAACCCATGGCATTTCCTGAGCCAGAAGATGTAACCACAATTTAATAAAGAAAATGAACTCTTCTCCATTTCCTTTTCATCTTTACTGTGTGAAAATCTGATTATTTTTATTTGTTTCAAGTCTGCTACCTAGCAAATGCATTGGTTGCCTTCTTAATTCTTATGCTGTAAGAAACACTGAATATTTTGCTCTTTTTTTCCAAGCATTTTTTTTTCCTATTTTTACAGGCTTCATCTGGAACGAGATGATCTTAAGGTCCTTTCCAACCCTAACTATTCTATGATTCTATGATTTTCCCTCAGTCATCTTTTTCAGTCTTGTCTATTTAGTCTCTGCTTGTACAAAAGTTGTCCCATAGCACAGTTTATCATTGCATCAAAAGAAGCGTGACCAGCAGGTCAAAGGAGGTGATCCTGCCCTTCTACTCTGCTCT
>NDXB01017189.1:0-17573 GCA_002631895.1 Agapornis roseicollis
TTTTTTATTGTGGTTGGTTTTGTTTGTTTGTTTGGATTTTATGTTTTAAAATGCTAAAATCTGTTTTGGAAAACATACATCCCTGAGGACATCAAGTTGAGCCTGAATGTGGTTCTGGGCAACCTGAGCTGATTTAAGATGTCCCTGCTCATTGAAGGGGCTTGGACTAGATGGGCTTTGAAGGTCCCTTCCAACCCTTCCAAACTATTCTGTGATTCTATGTTCCAGCTATACATGCAGAGTGAAATGCTTATTTTGAAGGCATAGGGGAATCTAAGATAGAACTTCCCAAGCCATTTTGGGGGAGAATTTGGGTTCTTTCCTGAGCCCCTGCTTCAGGCTTGGAAACACTTGTGAGAGGGCAGCCAGTGCCTCCACATGCTTCTGACTCTGCTCTCTTCCAGGTTTGCCAAACTCCTTCTGCGTCTGCCAGCACTGCGGTCCATCGGGCTGAAGTGCCTGGAGCACCTCTTCTTCTTCAAGTTGATTGGAGACACCCCCATTGACACCTTTCTCATGGAGATGCTGGAGACACCCCTTCAGGTCACTTGAGGGTCTGGCCAGAGAGAGCCCAGACCCTATCCCCACCTTGCCCCTGCACAGCCTCCCACCCCTCCACTCAGCCTGTGAGAGCTTCCACCCTACCTTCACTCCTCCTTGGTGGGATTGTTGCGTTTTGTACAGCTGTAAATCACCTCCTCTAACCCTCCCTGGCCTGGCTGTGGGAGGTCACAGATCCTCTGACCAGTTAACCATTGCCCTACTCCCTGTACAGATAATTGCTTTAAATTATTTTTTCATTCTCAATAAAAACCAACAAAACAAATAATGTATGAGAGAGACACTGATTTGAGCTGGCAGAGCAGTGTCCTGTTTTGCTGTGATCACAGTTCTGGCTTCGGATGGGGCTGAGGGATGCTCCCAAGACTCTTAAGTAGCTCAAGTCAGGACAGGAGCATCACTCAGGATTTTGCTGGTGGTGCTGATGGGCACAGTTGTCTGGCCAAGGACAGGTATTGTAGCTCCTGCTAAGGAAAACCTGGAGGAACTTGGTGCTTTGAATCAAAACACTTCATTCCACCACCTTACAAAGAAACTCCTGGACTCCTTGACTTCTTTAAAATTTTTAAAGTAATTTAAAAAGTGACTTTTTAATGTACTTTTTTGTTTTCTGAGTTAGTCCAGTCACAGGGAAAAACTGAAGTGCTTTATTTTGGTTCAGGTGGAGTATTTCAGGGTGAACCAAACCTGACATGCTCATGGATAATTTTCAGTTTTCTAAAGCTTTGCAGATCCTGTTCTCACCTGCTTTTCTAATTTATTTTATTTCCCCCTCCATATTTTTGCACTGTAAACAGGCTCTTCAACCTCAAATTTATAATCTCATACCTCTGTAAGTGAAACTTGTAGAGACAGAAAGTACAAGACACTCAACGACCCTGCTTCAAAGGTCTGCCTGGTCTTTTCCCTGTTCAAATGGCACTGCTGGAGCTTCCCATCACAACTGAGTTAACCAGAGTCAAATGAGTTAAAGACATTAATTTGTTCAATATGCGGAGCTTATCCTGGTGGGAAAATGTCCTCCCAGGAACCCAGCAAAACTGTCTGCATTATTATTCATAAAACAGGTGTAGTGTTAAGTGATCTGCCCCTTCTGACCCTCTCAGCAGACAGTGCGGTGAGATGCAGCCGTGCTTCGTCTGTCCGTGTGACAGATTGCAACGCTGCCGCTCAGCGACTCGGGGAAGGAGTAGTGACAACAGGATAAAGAAAGAAGGATAAAAATGAAACATTTAACATTTTGTTAAAAATCCCACCCAGGGACATGATTTGTCCTCTGGTATTTCATTGTGAGAAGGAAAAAGAGAATGAAAAGAGCAGGAAAAGGAAACAAACCCTCCAAATAATGAAAATGCTAAATTGTTTGTTTTTTCTTGTGGTGATGAAAAGAACAGGGAGAATTTCAAGTAGGTAAAAGCACTGGCCAAGGGGGTATTTTAAATTGAAAATGTGATCCTCCATTAAAAGGGAATTATTCTAAAGAAGGATAATCAACCTGCTCATTGTAAAACCTTTGCTGGAATTTGAGACACTGCACGCAGGTTGTGCTGGGATGGTATCCACCCCACACTGCTGGCTAGATAAAGCAAGAGGTTATTTCTAGCTTGGACTAGTACAAACTTTAAAAGCTGTGGGCTTTTAAGAGCTAGTCCCTAACTCGCTGGGTTGGGTTTCTTTTCTGATTATGAAGCCCTGAGTTTCTTTTGGCCTCCCTGCTCTCAGTTTTGATGGTTTAAGTCAAGGAGGTTGGCTGGCATTAAGCAGAGTTAACCAGAGAAGGACCACAGGAGCCACTGTCTGAAGGCAGACCATGTGGTATTTATGCCTTTTATTGAAATATATAGAGGCAAACATGGGGATCCTCATGCTGCAGTAGACCCCTTGCTAAGGTGATGTCTGAGTGCTATTTTGGAGCCCTGCAGCACTTGGTGGTAACTCAGAGTGTGCTTTGGCTCTGGGGTGACTCACTGCAGCACAGCAGGCTGAGCCAGCTGGAGGGGACAGGATGCTTCAACATCCGTAGTGCTGTGTCTTTCAGGAGCTCGCAGCCTGTCCTCAGCACACAGTTGTTGCAGCTGTGATTATATTTATATGGAGCTGCAAGGCTGGAATTTAATTTGGCCTAGGCAACCACAGTAGTTGGGACATGCTCAACCCTCTCTGATTGGGATTTAACATAGAGAGTGTAATGCCTCTTGGTGGCTTAATTTGAATTAATGAGGAATTCACAGGCCTTGGTATTCCACACTGGCAGAACAGTTCAATGTGTGGGCAACAGAGAAAAATAAACTGGACAGAAGAGTGGGATCCAGTGCATAACCCAGATGATCCTGTGTGTGCCACTGCAGTCAGTGTGAGTAGAGCTTGCTAAGTCCCATGAGTGATTCACCTTGGCTGTCTTGATGCTGATCTTGGGCTACTGCCTGCACCATGAACAGTCACTTTTTGAAGTGGAAAATGATGGGATATGATAACTAAGAGATTCCTGTTCTAAAGGAGCTATTTGTGACTCCTGGACACCCCTACTCTTAGCAGCCTACCTTGAGATCCTGGAAAGGTGGTTTCTGAGCTCTGTCTGCAATCATTGAGGAGCTGAGGTTTGTCCTAACCCTTGGATTCCTCAGTCTGTCATCTCTATATGAGGAGCAAATCCCACAGCATTCAGTAATAACTCATAGATACAGTTTTCCTTCAGGATGAACTGTTGCAGCAGAACAGCAGCTTGGCATGGCTGGAGCTTGCCCAATCTGCAGTTCTGCAGAAACCTAATTTTCATAAAACAGTAGAAATGGCAATCGTAGATAAACCAAAGAAAACTCATATTCTTGCACATACATTCAGCCCCAGCTTGTGTGGAGTTAAAACTGCACAAAGAATTAAAAATAGCCCTGAAGAACCCAAAACTCAAGAAATACCAAAGTTTAAGTCCCTTTCAATGTAGTTGCTTTTCCTTGCAAACCGGTGTCATGATGATGCCTTCAAAATCCAGGCATCAGCCACTTTTCAGGCATAACAAGGTAGGGTCCAGCTACCTATGCTTCCTACTAAAACCTGGCTCCTCTGAATTTTGCTTTTGCCGGATTCCTGTTGCTGGGTCCTGCCACTACTTTGAAGATCCAGTCATTGGTTTCTCCAGGAAAACCTTCATGGCCTCAGATTAAGCTCTGGCATTTTTCTTTTGCTCTTAGAATGACTGGTGCAAGACAGTGTGTCATATACTCTTTCTCACCATGCATCATATCTCATGAGCTTTCAGAGTTAGCAGCAGGTTCCCCCAACACAGACAAGCTTTGTTTTAGTGCACAGGCCAAAGGTTTCAAAGCATTTATTAATTCTCATCTGTTTGCTCTGTAGTGCTCCATGGAGGAGACACCAAACAATAGTGGGATTAGCCATTTATGATGGGGACCTCAGAAAAAAATGAAAAACACTGCAAACTCCATTGCTTGTGCTAAGCTGGATTTGTTTCTCACCCAGAAATCAATCCAGTATATTTTCCTGCCCTGACTTCATTTGGGTTATGTAGTGGCTGCTTCAGTTTTTACTGAAGTTCAACAACAGCAGTTCTGTATTGGGAATAAAATAAATAAGGCCCAAACTATAAAGGTTTGAGCTTTGCATTTAACTCAGCTCCACTCTCCTTGCTGAATTTAGTGATTCAAGATCATGTCCTATAGACCTAAGATGACTTTCAGATGCCAGTGGTGTGAATCTAAATTGAGTGCCACCACCATTGGCCTTTCCTTGAGGACCTGTTGTCTGGGCCCTGGACTGCTTTAATCATCCCACGTGAGCTTCCCTGACATGTTGTCTTTGCAGCCCTACTTCTCTGTTTGTCCCCTCTCCATCCCACCCAGGTCTCTGCTGTCCCATCAAAGGCCTGGGTGGAAAGCTGGAGAGGCTGTGCTGACTTGTTACCTCCTGGAGCACCAGAGGGCATAGGGAGGAGGAGGAGACAGAGAAGAAATTACACTGATACAGAGCATGTGGGACTCCTTAGAGCTGATGGTAGCAATGGGAAGCAGTGTGTGTATCCTCTTTCAGGACTGACTGCTTTTATTTCATGGTGAGGTACATTGTGGTGGAAAATATGATACAAAGACAAAAAAGCTCTGAAAAATCACCAACTGTTTGTCAGTGTTGGTGAAGGACCAACCCAGATCTATGTAAGGCCAGTAGCTGCCACTCCACAGCACTCTTGTCTCTTTCCCTATGCTCTCTGTACAATTAGCTCTTCCTGGGACAGGCTTGGCTGCGGAGATTTCAGTGGTAAAGGAGTGTGTCTCCCCAGAGGATATATTCAACAGCATTGTGGCTATGGGCTGGTTTCTGGCTTGCCTCTCTACCGGGGCCAGCCAGCCCAGCTGGGTCTGCAGGCCTATAAAGGGCTGTGAGGTTGACAGGAAGGAGAGGGTGGGGTGTATTTAACAGGGTGAGTGGCACAGAAGCATGTCTCTGAGTGATGGGCTGGGCTTTGTCTTCTGGGAAGACTTGGCTTCAGGCGTTAAAAGCACCTTGATGGTGCTGACTAGCTGGCCCAGCGGCTCCTGTCCCAAGACAGGTGGCTGGAGCGCATGTAGGGAAGCACGACTCATAACTGCCCTCTCCCTTGGTCTCCTGTGTGCATGCCTTTGTGTCCAGACCTCCCTGCTCCTCTGTGGTTCTGCATCTGCTTTGCTGTGCAGAGTTAAGGTGATGCTGGATTTGGCTCTCTGATGCCTGGAGCCATGTCTGTTGCTCTGACTGTGGCCAGACACCCCTGAAGCTGAGTGCTGTTGATCTCCTTCCAGTAGTGAACAGTGTGGACCTGCTGGTCCACCCAAGCTCCTTGGCACAAAACAGGAGAACTGAGCAACCCCAGTGGGAAGATGGCTGGGGGAAATGTGTGGCCCCTCTTCCAATGCTGTGGGCTTGTTAACTTGCAGACAGCTTCTGTTCAATGATGTTTCTTCCAGACCACCCAGTTTTTGTAACACCTGGCTGCCTCCAGACCCTACAGCTAGGAGAAAGCCTAGTCCTCCTTCTCCTCTGGTTTAATTCTCTTCAGCTGCTACTGATGTGGGTTGCTGCACCTAATTCAGCCCTGGGTGAGCTAATCATGGAAAACCTGGCCTTCAGAGGCTGCACTGAGCTGGCTGAAATACTGCTTCCATCTTTTGTAGGGCCGAGGTAAAGGTGTGGTTCGCCTGGTGACCATTCTTTGCAGGAGACTAGGTGTGCTCCAGTACCTGTGAACTGTGTGGGAGCTAGTGGATGTGTGTAAATCATGGGCAGCAACACCCTGTTGCAGACCCCTTGGCATTGTGTGCTGGAGGCTATCCCTCAAGCCTGATCCTTCCTAGACTGAGCTGGAAGTTGTGCACAAGAGCTGGGAGGTTAAGGCTGTCTCCAGACCCCTCCTTGCCTAAAGGGGGGTGGGAGGAAGGAAACACCAGATGACAGCACCTAGGGGGAGACTTACTTCCAGCTGTTCTTGCATCTCTGAACAGACCAAATCAAGCAGGCAATCTGAGTATATATGCATGGTGATCTGTACAGGACCACAGTTTTAGCAGTACTAAAGGATGGCTTTCACATCCCATGGAGCTGACTGCTGTGGAAGAAAAATCTACTGCCCTGAACAGCTGGGGTGGAATGGGCTGGTTGTGCTGTTTTGCAAAGAGAGGAAGAGCAGTGTCTGGAGCCCTTGGTCATGTCCTGTCTGGGCTGGTGTCTTGGAAATGTCACTCTGATGGATCTGGCTATGGGGAAACTTGGCTGGAGCTGCTCAGGAACCTTCAGGAGAGATAAAGACAGAGGCATCAGAGCCCAGTGACTCCCTGCTCAACCTTTCTGGATGTGAGGGATCAGAGCTGTTTCACTCCAACCTGTGCAATGGTACCATTTCTTTTGTGCCTGAGCTTCCAGTGTAGTTACACTGGGATCCAGCGAGGCTGTCCCAGGAGTTCATTTTCTTCTCCCATGGGATTTTGGCAGGGTAGTGATCCACCCCTGCTAACCTGTGGCCTCTCCCCTTCCTATGAGCTCTCAAAGGACGTGACCTTGGTGCCTGTATCACCCACGTCATCTGGGCGTGGGGAACACTCGGTGACGAGGATGCCCCACAGAGAGGCTGGGAGCGCTCCTGTGGCTGGTACCAAGGTCACTGGTGAACACAGGAGGTGAAGCCCCTAAAAACCTTCCATCATCCACGAGCCTGTACCTGGTCCCTCGCAGCTCTGCAGCCGGTTCTCCCTTGCTAGCCGGAGAGGGGGGACCCGGTCCTCCTCCGTGCGGGGGGAAGCTGCGACAGCGCTGTCCAGGCTGCTCCGGCAGCAGCAGGTACGCGGTCCCGGCCCCGGTACGGGTGGCTTCGGGCCTGCGAGCCGGTGAAAATCCCCGAAAATTAGCGAACCCCGGCGGGGGAGGAGAGAAGGAGAGAGCCGGGCAGGACGGGAAATTGCCGGGGCTGCGGGGAGGCTCCAAGTTTCAGCTTCCCCGGCCGCGCGGGATCTTTTTTTCGGCGGGTTTCCCCTCCCCGAAGCCCGTGCGGTTTGGCGGAGCCGGAGCGGAGCTTCCCTGGGGCCACCTACCCCTGTGACTCGGCGGTACCGGCGCCCGTAACGGACCGGGCCCTGCTTGGCGTCAGCTATCAGCGGCGGCGAGCTTTCCGGGGCAGCTCTCCGCCTTTGTTTTTGTTTTGTTTTTCCCTCCTCTCCTTCCAGCGCTAATTTTCTTTAAACACTCCGGGGCAGTGGGAGCGAGGAGCCCGAGGCAACACGCAGCGCAGGGGAGAGCATCCCCGCCGGGAACCGCAGTCCTCCCCAGCCGCTGCCTCCTGGTCGGGACTAGCTCTTCCCAAGATCTCCCGGCCTGGGCTTCTTTTGGAAGGGGAGCTGGTTTCCAGGCGGTTCCACCAGCGGGAGAGCCGCGGTGGCAGGCCAGGCCACCGCTCTCCACCTTTTTTTTTATTATTATTCCTTTTTCTCCTTTTCTTCTTTCATGGCTTTCTAAAAACTAGGAAAAAAAAAAAAAAAAAGAAAAGCCAGGGAGCGGAGCCGAGGCGGCCCGGTCGTGCCCCCCAGAGCCGGGAAGCGCCGCCGGCCCCTCGAGGCGTGGCGGGGCCAGTGCCTGCAGCCAGGCAGGAGAGCGGGGAGGAAACTTATTTCGAGTGGGGTGGAGAGGGGAGGGTAGGGGGTGGGGGTCGGGCAGGGAGGTATCAGCTCCAGGAAATGTGCCTTGGCAGCAGTCGGACGGGCGCTTCCCAGCAGGTTGGTGCGCTTCGCTCCGGAGCCGTCCAGGGCGCAGCGGCTAGGTCCCTACTCTGGCAGCATCGGTGGCAGGCAAGGCGAGGGAGGCCAGTCCGGGGAGGCAGGAGCCGCGCAGGATCATCCCGGAGCGGTGGCTGCGGACGTGTCTCCCGCCTGCTCCCTGCAAGAAGGCTCCGTCCGGGCCGTCCCAGGTAAGTGGCCGATCCCCGCATCCTCCCGTCCCACATTCTCGCGTCCCGCTGCAGCGGAGGGCCCTGGGGCTGGCTGCCCCACACGTCGGAGCTGCGGGGCTGGAGCGGGAAGTTCGGGGGGTTTCTTCTGGCTGGGAATAAGGATGAAACAGGGCGTCTCTGGAGCGGGCGCGTAGCCGGGGCAGAGAAACCCTGGCCGGGAGCGGTGAAGCCGGCGGCCGGGCTGAATGCAGTGTGTCCGGGCTGTGTTGGCAGGCGAGCGGCGCGGCCCCCTCGCCCGGGTCGCCTCTTCACCATGCTGGACGGGCTGAAGATGGAGGAGAGTTTGCCGAACGCCCTGGACCCGGCGGCCCCGTTCTCCTCCCTGCTGGGTAAGTCTGGGCACCCCGCTTGCCCTCCTGGGGACCCAGCGAGTAGGGCACAGCCGGCCGGGACATGAGAGATGGGCACCGGGGGAGCCCGGTGGCAGCTTTCTCTGCTGCTCCCTCCTGCCCGGCGCCGCTCCCTTCACCCAGGCAGTGCCCCCGCGCCCGCCTTCCCCGCTCCCGTTTCTTTCCGTGAATGCATTAAATTGTGTGCTCCTGTTCTGCCCCCCACTACAGCGAAGGCCTTTCCTTCGTATCGAACAATAAATAATTTATACTTTTTAATTTCGTTTTAATATCCGTTTCAAACAATCGCTGTCTCTCCGAGCTGCGGTTCTGCTTCCACCTTTCCAAAAGGAACGAAACCGGGGACGATGACCCGCTCCCGGAGCTGCTCTAATGCACAGGTCACCCCCGGATCCCGGAGCAGCACCCCGCACACCTTCGCCCCCCACCTGACCCACCAGCCTGCGCCGGGGAAGTGAGAGCTGCGCGATCCTCTGTTCGTCCCTCGCGCGGTCCATCTCCCCGTCCACCTCTCCGTCCACCCACCCTTGCGCCCGGGTCCTTCCCGCAGGCAGAGCCGCGACCCCCAAGTCGGTCTGTGAAGGGTGCCAGCGTGTTATTTCGGACCGGTTCCTGCTGCGCCTCAACGACAGCCTGTGGCATGAGCAGTGCGTCCAGTGCGCGTCTTGCAAGGAGCCCCTGCAGACCACCTGCTTCTACCGTGACAAGAAACTCTACTGCAAGCTGGACTATGAGAAGTAAGTGCCTCCTTGTCCCCCCGGTGAGCCCCCCTCGTTCCCCTCCCAGCACCTTGCTGAAAGCATGAGGGGCTGGGGGGCTTCCCTACAACTTTCCTGCTTCCTCTGTGCTGTCTGTCCCAAGAGGTATCAGCTTTACAGTGCTGCATGATGAATTGTGTTTCTCCCTTTCAGCCTTGTCTCACCCCAGTTATCCCCTTTTTGGAAGTATTTCCTTGTGCTTGGCTTGGGCTTGGGCATTTAGGAGCCTTTTGTTTGGATCCTGAGGCTTGGGGTTACCAAGCCTGAGCCTCGGTAACCCCGAGGCTGTGGAGGGACAGGGATGAGTGTTTTCTGCATCTCCTCTGGCTTTGTTCTCCAAATGAGCATCTTCAGGAGGAGCATTATATCCTCCCTGATATGGTTCTGAATGGAGTTAGAAAAATATTATATATTATTAGGAAAATAGTCCCACAGGGAGGACACTACTATTGCTCCCCCTGGTCAAATGGGGAAACTGAGGCACTTGTCAGGGACCAGGGAAGGCCCCACTGAATTTGGAGTTTTTGCTGGCACATGCAGAAGGCTTTGCCGGCATCTGGGGCTATGATGAGCAGGAAATTTAGACATAGGTGTTAAAGCTTCTAGTCCTGATGCTGCTTCTTTGGCAAGTGTGGGGCAGGGGAAGGAGGGGGGAAGACAATGAGAAAACTATTTTTCCTTTTTTATTTAAAGAAAAGCCTTTCCAGTGGGAATGGGGAGAAGGCTGTTGTGTCTTTCATCTGCAGCTGTTTTCATTTTCTTCCCAATCATGCCACTCTCACTGTCCCTGCCGGACTCCATTCTCTGGCTGGGTTTTGGAGCCGTTAAAATTGTGTTGCCTCT
This sequence comes from Agapornis roseicollis, assembly GCA_002631895.1. Lineage (NCBI taxonomy): Eukaryota > Metazoa > Chordata > Aves > Psittaciformes > Psittacidae > Agapornis > Agapornis roseicollis. The sequence continues at coordinate 9,996 of NDXB01017189.1, forward strand.
GGGCCAGTTGTTTCTTGAGGAGGGTGTAGCTGTGGGACCGGACCCCTCGCTATGGTGATAGAACAACTGCTGGAGCCCCACAGTTCCATTCCCAGGTCACTGCTACTTGAGAAAACAGTGGTTGGCGATGCTCTCATCCCCGGCCTTCGGTGGGCCGATGAGCGTGCCTGGGGGTTAGCCCTACTTCAGGCCTTTTTAAGGTTGTTTTTTTTCCTTTAAGTCCCGTATTGTGGGTCTGAGTTTAATCACTATGGATACAAGGCAAATTGAAAGCAGAATTTGTGCGCGTGACCTTGTTTTTGAATGTTTACGAAAGAGCGGAAGAATTAACTGCCGTGAGGGTGGGAAGGAGAGTGCTGCCGTATGGGCTTTTTTTTTAAGCAAAAATTTGTCGAGATTGGGTGCACTGCTTGCTTGTTCATAAAAATTTGGCTTCCCGTTCTATAGCTTTCCAACACAATTTAATTCACTTTTTTTTGCTTTACCGACACCTCCATTTGGAGCATTAAGGAGAAACTGGGGTGAATATTACCACAGAAATGCCTTTCCAGCTTGCAGCGCATGTGAGTTTTACTCTCTGCGTGTTTGACTGCAGTTTCTGCGCTCTGGAAGCTGGCTCCAACCTGAAACCCTTATGTCTTTTGTCTGGGAAAGAAATCGGTGCCTCAGCTGGCTTCTTGTTGAGCCCATCTTGCTATTGGGTAGTTCAAGGATGATTGTGAAAAAGGAAAATGAAGCAAGTATTTCCTAGGCTCTGATGATGGCATCATTTATCCTGGTTATTTCCCAGCTGTTTTTGGTTTGGTGACTGGCTGGAGCTGGGAGTGGGCTCTGCAGAGGGTGGTTTCCCAGAGGTGTGAAGGTTTTATCTCTGAGCTGGTTTCTTCTCCTGCTCCCACCTGCCCTCGCTATTGCATCTTTGTCCCCTTGAGTTTTATTTTATTTTACTTTTTTTGCCACGGGGCTGTAGGTCCATGTCCCTGCTCCCTCCATCCCCTTGAACGGACTCTCTGGTGTGCCAACGCTGCAATTCCTTACCTGGGGGTGGCAAGGATGCAGAGCAAAGTCCCAAAGAGCTGTTCCCTTTGAGCTCTGCTGAGCTTTACACATGACTGTATTTAATAAAACCCTCTCTTTCTTTGCCCCAGCTGCCTGTCCCTATGTTTTACCCTGGTGAAGTAAGGCTATGCCGGCGTCTGCCTGGATGCTGATGCTGATAATGGGGCTTTCAGTGTGAAAGGGGCAGGGGAAGAGCCACTGCTCTTGCACTGAGCTAATTACTTCAAGCCGATAGCTGGTTAATTATCGCAAGTGACTGACACTCCTTGTGCAGTGCGATGGCGTAAAGTGGCTGATCCTCCCTGGGGCCTCTCTGTCAGCTTGTTGGGTGGGAGGGCTGGGGTGTCTGTGTGTGAAACATCAGTGCTGGGAGACCAGGGAAGCGGTCAGGATCCCGCTTGCCAGTGCTGTGGTGTTGGTGGGGTTTTCTGTGTTTGTTTGTTTGATTTTATGGGGATTTTTGTTTGGTTGGTTTTGTTTTGTTTTTAATTGAAAGATGGGGTTTCTCATCCATGTGGTGACTGTTGAAATGTTTCATTAGAGATGAGTAGGTGCAGCATTTTTCTGATAGGCCTCTTTGCTCTCTGAGTTCCGTTTATAAGAAGACTGTAGAGGGTTAATGACAGAGCGTGAGACAGCGGAGTTATGCCTTTAGTTATAAATACAGCCATGGAAAGTGTTACGGGTGGTATTAAGCGACCATCTGACTTGCTGGACTCCAGAAATTGAAGAATCATTTATTAAAGTGCATGTTTTACATTTCTTTGTCTTTCATGAAGAGGAAGACCTCAGGAGAGGACCCAGAGAGGCCCCAGAGAGGCATGGTTGAAAGACAAAGGATGCCAGGCCAGGTCTTGGCATCTCCTTGGGGTGCCCAGGGCCACAGCTGAGGACCTGTGGTCAGTTTGGACTGTGATGCTGACCACAGACTCAGGGAGCTGGGGGTCGTTCTTGGATGAGTTTCCTGACTCTGGCAGGGAGGGCTCCTGGGGAGGGACTGCTTGAGCCATGCCCCTGGGACAGCATCTATTTGGGGCAGAGGACATCAGTTACAGAACATCCTGAATCTCGCGGCAGCCCCCGGCGCTTATCCAAACCTGATAAGTCTTAACTATGACAAGGTTCAGACTTCATCCTGGCCAGCTCCCTGACTGCAGCGCAGATTCGGGGATGTTCCCCAGCTGTGGGGCCCCTGCACTGGTGACCAGCGGGATGGGCTTTTAGGGTGGCAGGTTTTCTGGGGGGTAACATCAAATCTGGCTATAAATGAGGAAGGGTGTTGGAAGCAATGGAAAGAGAGGGGCTGCCCTAGATGCTTAAAATCCACATGAAGATGGGAATGCCTGAGCCCCACAAGCCTAGAGGTGTCTCATAGTGGGTTTGCATGGGCCAAGAAGAGCCAGAGCTGTAGGGAGAACTTGGAGCCACTGGGACATCCCCATCCCAAAGCCCCAGCATGGGTGATGCCAGTGGCATGCAGAAGCCCTTCTGGCTGGTTCTGGGGGCCGAGAGCACTGACAGCGGTGTGGTTGTGATGGGGGGGCGCAGCTGGGGAGCGTGGCGACGGCGGGACGGCTTGGCACGTCCCCAGCCACGGCACAGAGCCCCGGCCCCAGCCCCGGCTGGCAGGAGCAGATGGCCAGCACATCTTGGAGCAGGCCTGGCATGTGGGCGCCGGCAGTGGAGGGGCAGCCGCAGCCCCCAAGCCGCCTCCACCATGCCGGGCTCCCCGGCCGAGGGAGGCAGTTGTGTGATGCTCGTCCTGTCTTCGTATGGCTTGATGGCTCTGTGCTGTGCCAGCTTCTGTGCTGTCATTGCAAAGCTCCCTCTGCTTGGTTCCGAAATCCCCTGCTCCTGGAGTCATGGGGTCGTGTGGGTGCCTCCCCCTCTGCCTCTGTGAGTTAAAATGAGGAGGCACATCCGGATGTGAAGGAAAAAACTTCCTTCCAACCTCTGAACACACACAAAAGAAAATGTGTTTGAGAAACCCATCAGTATAGGGTTTTAAAATCACACCCTGCATCTCTGTACGGGGGATGAGTGCGGTCCTGGCAGACCATGGCGGGCTCTACTCAGGGGGAAGGTGGAATCTGCCAGTGAAGGGCAGTGCAGCGCAGCCTCCTCTCATGGGCTGGAGGCTCGTCTGGCAGCTGCTGCCATAGAGGAGAGAGAGGGAAGAGGTTTGAAGCACCGTGGCTGTTTATCTTGCTTAATGTGGGTAATGAATGTAATTTTGCAATTAGCTGCAAATCGTAGCACAGCTTCCCCAGCCCGGAAGGGTGGCAAAGCAGATAATCCCAGATGGATAGAACGAATAAGGTGATGCTGAATACTCTAGAGCTGCCTGTTCCCACCAGCTGGAACTTCCTACGGTCTGTGTGATTTGTGCTGGTAATTTGCAGTCCTTTGCTTTCCTCTTGCCTGGAGAAATGGGACTTTTTTCTCTTCTGGTGGCTGATTGGAGAGAATAGGCCTTCCAGAGAGCCATGGGTAAGGCCAGCTACAGTGGAGAATGCCTTCCAGAGATCCTTTTCCCTTCTTATAGGGCATCCTATAAAGAGTATGGTGCTGACTTGGGGTTCTCCAGCTGGCCATGCACTGGAGCAGCCAGGCTAGTCTGGACAGGGTCGCAGAGCACATGGCAGGTCTGTGGCATGATATCCTTCTTGCCAGTCTCTCTTTTCCCATTCTTCAATTTTTCCTTCTAGAGCATTCTATCCGCCTGCTCTCCATCTCCACCCAGCACCTTGTCTCCTGTAGCAAAAGCCTCTCTATCCTCGCCTCCTTCCCTATAGCTCCCAGAGGAAATGTGCTGACTTGTGGGCAGGGATGAGCACAGCCCTGAGGCAGTCGAATCTGGCCTCATCCCCACAAGGATTATAGTGGTGGGTGCTGCCAGGCCAGGACCAGGTGCTGGTCCTTTGTTTTTTTTTTGTTATTAGGTTGCCTTGTTGTGCTGGTGGGGGTGGGAGGGAAGTGGGGAAGCAGCGGGATGCAGCAATGAGAAGTGTGTTGTAGAGGCTGCTGCAGGCTCTGCGCTGGAAATGCCAGGTGAGCAAAATACACCCTGCCTCCATCTCTGCTACCCCATCTTCTCACCTGTGGAGCTTCCCTTTTCCAAAGGGTAGAGGGCAGATTTGATATCTTGCCCCTTCACTCTGCCCTTAGTTGGGTTTGAGTCTTACAACTAATCTTTCATGGAAAGACCTGGAAGAGATCAATGTTTCGCAGCTTGGGACCAAGACAGCTGAATATACTCATATGTTTCTTTGTAGTAGGGACGAGGGGTAGCTTTGAGGTCACCCTTTCTCCTGATCATTGGCAGTGAGATTGTGGGTTGGTGCTGGCAAGGCTGGGACCTGAGCACCCCTGGGACTCTCCGTGGTTTCTGCCATCTTATTTCAGACCTGCAATGACTGGTTTTCCCTTTCTCTCTCTTTCTCCCCCTGTGTCACAATTCTCCCTGATCAGTGCCTATCAGGGTGCTTGGATCGGAGGGAACTGCTTCAGATCTTTGCAAACTCAGTGAAGACATTGAAAAGAAATCGGCTTGGGGAGGAAAAGGGGGGTTTATTTCAGTGTGATGAGAATTTTGTCCCTACCAGCTGGAGAGACAGCTGGGGTCCTTTTCTGTCCCGGCTCACCAGCCCTTGCCTCACTGGTTCTTCATCTCCTTGCAGCCGCCAGGCACAGGGAGGGATTTGTTGAGCCATGGATTTGAGAGTGCCCACAACTGGGTTTCATGCTCAGTCCTTCCTTGGGGAGCTTTCTGACAGGGTCTAAACTCGATGCTGTGGTCAACCCCAGCTGTTTTTGGATCGTGGTCTTGGGTGTTGGCTATGCCAGAGGCTGGCCAGCATGAGGGCAGGATTTGCCAGTGGCCACATGTGCTGCCAGGGAGGATGAGCTCCTCTGTCTGTCCCTGTCCCGGGGTTGTCTCAACATACCCAAACTCACAGCAGTTTCTGACTCTGATCCTGTATATTTGCCCCACGGTTTAGCTGGGGGACCCAGAAGCACCCTGTGCATTGGAGGGGGAGAAAAGGCACTTTGGGGGGTGTGGGTCTCCTCTTCTGCTCACAAGGCTGTGAGTCCTGCTCCTTTCTGCATAAAGAGAAAACCCAATGGTTTGATCTGTTTTGGATCTGGATTCATGGCTCCCCACTTCTGCTGAATCCTGTGGTGTTCAGCCAAGGGGCTACTCAGCATGCTCTAATGCTGAAGGATGTCTGAGGAAGAAGAGGCTGTGGCCAAGCCAGTGGAAAGTAGAAAAGAGAGTTGTGTCCTGGGTATTTTTCCTTTCAAGATGCTCTTTGTCCCTTTGTACTCCATTTTGTTTCTGTCTTATGCCCTCTGCAGGGGCAAATGTAAAGTGGGGAACTGGGGACAGCGGCCTGGGCTGAGAGACTGTACCAGTACCTGCAGTTTAATAAAGCATCTCCTCTGTAATAGGAGTAAATAGTAGTTCTAAAGCAGGGGAAAAAAGTTCAGATTTTATACGGGTTAAATACTGGGATTGATCCCCCAAATTTATTTTTTCCCCCATAAATGTGTTTTCTTGAGGAATTTGAATTTCTGTGTATTCATAGATTTCAGGAGAGAGAGGTGTGTGGAGGGGTGTGTGCCTGCCATGGCAAGAGCCATGCAGATGTGTGTGGAAGCCTATAGCTGCAGTTACACTAGCCTGTAACTTCCATTTTGTTCCTCAATATTTTTAACTTGGAAGAAATCCTGTCTTGGCAGGAGGAAGTCAGCTGGTCCCTGGGTACCTTCTCCTGATGGCGCTCAGGGGCAATGGACGCACCCTGGTTGTCTGTGCATCTCTGTGAAACCAGCAGGCATCTTCTTGCAGCTCTGATTGATTATTTTCAAGATCATCAAGCCTTGGTTGCCCAGGAGAAGGGGTCTGTAATTCCTGGCTTCCCATCCCAAATGTTTACGGACCGCCAGATCCTGAAGCTTTTGCAAAAGGCCTGTAGCAGCCTAAGCCTATCTCTATCTGATAGCCTTTCTCTATCAGACAGCTTTGCCTTCTTTCTTATATGTTTTGCTGGGATCTTATTAATAAAAGACCAATTTCTTCATCTTGTCAGGGATCCTGCAGGTGCTCTGCATTCTGTAGACTGGCTACCTGAAAATGGTGATTTCTTCCCACAGGGGTTTGAGTTTTGAGGAGGGTGGCATGTGCATTTCTCAATACAGGGGTGAAATCATGTTGTGTTCAATGCAAACAATTTATTTTCTTATATTGCATTGTGTGCTTGCATGCACCTACCTGTTTTCAGTAGAGCATTTCCCATGTCTAGGAATATGATCCTGTTTTGGGTTCAAGTCTCCTGCACTGGTGCCTGGCTGAGACTTGGCTCCTTTACCCATGAAAATGGGTCTGGAAATGGGGCATGAATTCTCAGTCTCTCTCCAGATTTGCCTTAATTTTACATCATGCCTGTCTTTCTGTTTTCCACCTTGGCCTACCTTTGACTGAAGGCAATTGAGAGCTTGTGTTGCAGTTTCTCCTAGGCATGAATCAGTAGGATTAAGGCATGAATTGATAGGAGAAGGCATGAATTGGTTGGAGAATTGCTCTCCTCTGTATCACAGCACATTCAGGCAGGCAAAGATGCTTCTTGTCCAAGGGTCGCTGGAGCTCCATGCCTGCCCATGAAAGGTTTGCCCTGCACAGAGGTATCCTGCTCCTCCTGGGGGCAAATGTGTCGAAGGGCAGAGCATGCTGCAGGAGGATTCCTCAGCTGCTACTCACGCTTTGCAAGCCCCTTAGAGCTCAGCATTGATCCTCCCCAGCTGTCCCCCTGTTGCCATCATCTGTACATTGTCTCTTGCCACTCCTTGCCCCTTTCCTTCCCTTGTGGGCTTCATTTCCTAACTCTGCTCTTAGGGAGAGCTTTCTGTCCTTGACAGTGGAACAAATCCCTTTTCATGTGACCCTCACACCTCAGCCTATTGTCCTCTACCTCTGCTACCACCACGCAAAATCTCCCTCCCTGGTATGTATCTCTGGAATGATAACCACCATTGCTCCTGAAATCTCTCTGGGCAAGGTCCCTGCCCTGCGAGGGAGTAAAGTGAGGTCTTAAAAACGCAACAAGGAGCAAGAGTGATTACTGGATAATTTACCTTTGGGATGTGCTTCATCTCTTTGTGAGATCCTGTACTCTAGTTTTGTGGTGCAGAGCTCCTTGGATGAACTGCCTGGGGCCAGTGGGGCCACATTAAAAGTTCATTTCTCACCGGATAACATTGCCCAAGGTAGCTGAGCAGGAAGAGTGAGGCAGGAATTTTCTCTTTGCTATTGAAAGCTCAGGGAAACATTTGGCAGGAAAAATTTGGAAAGGGGAGAGAAATAGATTAGGGGACATGAAGGCAGTTCTCAGCTGCAGTGTTTTATTTTTATTTTATTTTATTTTATTTTATTTTTTTTTTTTTTTTTTTTATTTTTAAATTTTTTTTTTTTTTTTTTTTTTTTTTAACTCTAATTTTTATAAAAACATTGGATTTTTT
>NDXB01017189.1:17899-34807 GCA_002631895.1 Agapornis roseicollis
TTTTTTTTTTTTTTTTTTTAATTTGTAAGAGTCAGTGTTGTCATTTCTTCCCTACAAACCCAACTGTTGTAAAAACATAAGGATACTTTTGCTGTCAAAATTTCTGCTTGGCACTTGCCAGCCCTGTTAAGTCTTTGTTCCTGGAAAATAGTGTCTTAGCTATGCAAAATGCTGCTGACCTCTGCAGTAATGTGTCTAAGCAAGAAGAGGGAAATGCAATTTGGGAAATGGCGTATGTTCACAAGTGCTTCACAGGGATGATTTTGATGCTTTTGGATGATTAAATTCATGGTTGATGATTGTGGAGATGGATGTTTGTCAAGACTCAACCCCAAAACTCTGGCCCAATGACTTGTGTGTGAAGCCCAGATTGGGACTGCCCTTGAACACCCTTTTGGGGCATCTTTTCCATTTCTGGTCTTAGAGAGGACTGTCCAGGCAACAGGAGAGGAGGGAATGGCAGCTGTGCTGTGTGTGCTTTGAGCATGCAGGACCCCATGTTGATGGGGTTGATGATGGGGTCTCTTCTCTGCTTATTGACCACTTTCTGTAGACTCCTGCAAGGGCTGAAGGGGAGGAAAAGGCTTATGAGAACATGGTTCAGGCAAGCCAAGGTCTGAATTGCCTAATGGCGATGCTGAACTCCAGGTGTTGGATACAGGAAGAGCAGAAGGCCCCTTGCTCACATGAACACTGCCTGTGAGACCAATCATCCTCTTGGCTTGGGTGCCTGTGGTCTCTGGTGTGGTGGGATGCCTTAGGCTTATGTGTCTTGAGTCTGGCTTTTGCCAAATGGGTGGCTAGCTGGGTTGGTGATGTGGAACTGAAATACTGAATTATGTATATGTCAGCATCTCTGCTGCCGGGCAGAGCACTGGAGTGGTATCGAGCAGATCCTTTTAAACAACGATGTGGACGTGGGAGCTTGGTTAGGAAAGCCATTAAGTGTTTGAATTTTCTTGATGCCTGCTCAGGTGAATGTTGCTCCTTCCTTCTGCATCCGTAATTATGAAAGGCTGAAAGAGCAACCTCAGTGGACTGGCTTAAAACTTTAATGAAGCTTAAAGTCTTGTAGGTTGAGCTCTTGAGTCCGAGCTTGTTTCAGCTCTGGCCCTAGAAAGGAGGGTTAACCAGAAAGTGGGAGAGGCTTCCTGCATGCATTACCTTGAGGACATCAAAACCCATGTTGATGGGAGGTGCTGTTATAGAGATAGTTTAGGGGAAAGTAATGGAAGAAGACATTGGAGACAGCTGAAGGGCCCTGCATGGGGAAAGTACGTCCAAGTGAGGTGTTTATCCTTGGCAGGGTGAAAGCTGCCCATAGCAAGGATGAGATTTTCTGGCCCCTGCTGTGCAAGATGCGTGTGTAACGATGCCTTCTGCTCTGCAGCTCCAAACCTGGGCAGCACTGATGGATGGGTGCCAGGCTGCAGAAGTTTCTGGGTTGCTCATCACCTCTGCCTGGTGTAACACACTTCTCACGTAGCCTGCTAGAGGCTCGCCAGGCTGGGGAGGATTGCTGGTGTGCGCATGCTGGCAGCCTCTGTCTGGGTCCTAGCAAGAACCAAAGCATCTGTGCCCATGGCAGCATCTTTACAGGAGTTTCCTCTGCAGCACCAAAATAACCTTTGCATCTGTTTTTGCCTGGCTGAGATGTGAAGCCAAGGCCCCAAGGTGTCACCTCATGCAGGGCTGGGGGAGAAGCACTCTTTCTTCAGATGTGCTGTTTTGTGAACCACCACCAGATCCTGGTTTTAGTTTCATGGTAAGTATTTGCAGCGGGAATGACCTCTGGACAAATGTGCTGGGATCCTGCCTGCTCCCAGTGCTTCTCCTTCCCCTCTCCTCATGGTGAAACTAGCTCTTTATGATTGGAGTGAGGGTGGAAGAAACATGATCAATACTTTGATACTGGGATACGTATGGGGATGCAGCTAGATTCATAGGACCATTTCTTCATGGCCAACCAGGTTCAGCACTGATGTTACCCATCTTTATCCAGGCGGCATAACATAGAACCATAGAATAGTGAGGGTTGGAAAGGACCTCAAGATCATTTCGTTCCAACCCCCCTGCCATAAGCAGGGACCCCTTACACTAAACCATGCCACGCAAGGCTTTATCCAACCTGGCCTTGAACACTGCCAGGGACGGAGCACTCACAACTTCCCTGGCCAACCCATTCCAGTGCCTCACCACCCTAGCAGTAAAGAATTTCTTCCTTATATCCAATCTAAACCTCCCCTGTTTAAGTTTTAACCCATTACCCCTTGTCCTATCTGGCTGCTAAACCAGAGAGCCCAAATCCACCCTGCTTTTCTGAGGTGGACCATCCCCATCCTCCAGAGGAAGTAGTTTCCATGCCAATAATGTCTTTCTCTGTTTCCAACTGCACAACAAATATCTCAGGAATTCCCTGAATCTTTGACTTTTAAAGCAAATACACCCCCACCTTGCACTGGCCTTTTTCAGGCATTTCTGCCTCCAAAGATCTGCCTTGCCCTTCCCTCCCTGGCCTAATGCTTGCAGAGCACCATTCTCAAGCAGAGCAGCTGCTGGTCTCACCTTGGGATGGTGCTTTGCAGGTCTGCTTGGTCAGTTGGGGAAGTTCATCGGGCATGTTGTAGGTGAAAGCTGCTAATAGAACAAACCTCAAATCTGTGCTTTCCACTTTAGTGCCTTTGTGCTGGAAAAGTGCAGCAAAAGTCAACTGATGATGCATCTTGCCGAAGCTGCATTTTTTTTTCCCATAAGGATTAGTTGTTCAAGAGCGGGGATTTTCAAACTGACAAGCCCTTGGCAGAGAAATAATTACAGGCTTTTTATGCTTTGTGTTTCCTAAGTAGTTCTAAATAACTTTTTCCCTTGGGGTCTTTTAAGTCCACAAAATGGGGGTAAAAAATGTGAATTTCCTTAGTGTCCTTGAAAATATGCAAGACGTTTGTGGAGACCATTGAAGTTTCACCTATGAGATTCTATGGTTTTTATTTTATTTATCTTTTTTGCATATATTTGCTTTAACCATGTTCAAGCAACTGAAGCTTCTTGGCCAGCAATGCTTCAGAAATGGATTTTAGAAATGGGAGATAAATGTGATCACTTTTTGGCAATCTCAGGAATGCGGGTTTTGTCTCTGCAGTATATTCCCGGTGGTTTTTACCCCACTCCTTGATGTAAGAGAAGATTTCTGGGTCTAGCAGAGCTGATTTTCCCTGTCAGTGTCCGTTATTTGCTTGTGCTGAGTCCTGCACATCCTGCTGGGAAACGATGGTTGTGCCCATTTCATCAGCACCCTGCCACCATTCCCAGGGGCTGCAGAGCCCAGAGGGGCTGGCCCAGTCCTTCACTGTGTCCTCTCTTTGCCCACTCCTCCATCCTGACTGCTTTGGCCAGTCTTTTCAATTTTATGAAAGGCAGCGTGATGGGAAAAAATCACCTGGGAGTGACCGAGGACAGCTCTGAGACACATGTGAGCTCCTGCCTTATGCCCCTAGCAAAATTCACCTCCTGTAAGTTTCTATGTAAGCTCTTAATGTGGTATCCTAGTTTTCTGAGCACACCAGACATCTCCATGTTGCATCATGTACCAGCACAGTGCTCTTTAATCCCTAGTTTTTGCCCCCCCCAAGACACTGTCCTAAATCCTAGGAATCCTGTGCCTGATCAGTGAGAGGGTATCCATCCATCCCTGATACTGAATCCTGCTTGCAATGTAAAGGAGGATCTGGGAAAGGACCCCCTTGGCATTTACACTCACTGCAATATAAAAGGGCAGCGCCAAGTCCCAGAGGGGCCACGTTATTGCATCCACTGTCAGGGCAGTGCTGGGATGCTCCTCTGGGATTACCAGTGCAATATTCCTGCCATCAGTAGGGAGGGGCAGGTTGCTGTTAATAACAGCATTGGTCTACCTCAGCTTTATTAAGTAAGGGAAGCCTTCGTTCCTCACACCCCAGGGATCTCTCCGTCTGGGCTTTGCAATGGAGGGAAGGGCGGTGGGGAGATGGTGTTTGAAGTAACTAGAGATGCTCAGTGGAGAGAAGGGAATTGCCAAGATGGGTGGCAGTGATACCTTAATGGAGTCTCCTACCCTGACCTGATGTAAAACCCCTCTGTGGGCTCTGCCTTCTACTGTCCTCTAACGACCCTCTTCGAGTAGCTAAAGTCTGGTTGAGCTGGGAGGCCACAATGTAGCTGCAGGGCTTGCAAAGTCCCCTTTGCCCTACAGATGTGGCAGCTGACCCTGCAGAGACACATGGTGCCAGGAGGAGACCTGCGTGTCCTGTTTCTCCTCTGCCCAAGCGGTCATTTCTCAGGGGAAAGGGTTGCTTTTTTTTCTCATCTTCTCCTGTCCAGACACTGTGAATCCCACTAAAACATTTGACTGGAGCAGGGATTACATGCTCAGGTTTCAGCCCTTGTCTGTGAGCAGTGCAAGCTTTCTGCTGGAGCTCAAGTGACATTTTGTGGGAGATACAAGAGTATTAAGTGTTGGTCCTTGCAGATAAAAATAGCCGCTGGCCCGACAACATTTTCTGTTGTCTTGTCACTGGTCTGACCTGGCTCCATCGCCTCCATGCTAGCACTCCCAACCTGGTCTTAGCAGCAGGTGCTGAGGGCACGCACAGCCCAACATGGTCCTGCTCTGAGCATCCTCATCTGCCTGTCACAGCAATTCTCCTTTCCTCCCGTAAGTACCATGACCAGGATAGTGCCAGGTTCTTGGTGTAGGCTGGAAAGCAAAGTGGACTGGGAGAAGCAGGTTCCAGGTTTGTGTTCACAAGGGCTGGAAGGAAGCACTGTCCATCCTGCTCACTGTGAGCCCACCCTACCCAAGCACAGCATCGCCCTTCTCCAAAATCAGAGCGTGCAGGTCAAAACATGTACCCCAAATTGCCCATTATTGCAAACCTTGCCACTGATGTGGGAGCTCTCCTGATTACATGTGTGCATGCATGTCTGCCTGTCTGTTTTTCCTGTTGCTGTGTTTCAGAGATGATGTTTTCATTCTGAGCTTATAGCCAGAGCTGGCTTAGGGCCCCATAGCAGCATCAGCAGAGCTGACTCTTGCTGCTCCTGAAATGCGGGGTTGAGGCCAATCAAAAGGGAAGGAAAGGAGAGGAGGAGGAGGAGTAGAGAGCGGTAAGGTCTGGCTCACTGCTGAGCTGGGACCAGATCTGCTTCTGGGAATGTCTCTCCCAGCCTGCCTGCCCTGTGCATTTCCTGGCTCTGCGTCAGAGCAGCATCTGCCCGCTCCACCTCTGAAAAAAGCCAGCATGGTTCTGGAAGAGTTTGTATACAGCTGGTGAGATGGCAGCAGGGACAATTTCTCCTGGTGTTGAGCCTTTCTTTCTTGTGTCAGGATTGGGAAGTCCCTGGGCATTAGACTCTGGGCTGGGTATCCTTTGAGGATGCCTCCATTCCATCTGCTTGTTATTCTGTTGTCCACCAGAGCATCATTCTCCCTAAGGATCTCTTAATGGACTTCCTAGCTTTATAGTCAGGGTGCCTTCAATGCAACTTTTAATCACAGTCCTTAAGTACCTTTCTCAAACAAGTGAATGCTTTTGGGAACAGCATCTTTTCCACATTGCTTTTACTCTCTGCTTCAAGGCCCACCTGCCCCTGAGGGGTTCATCATCTTGTGTGATGTCATCCATCAGCTGGAGCATCTCTCCCATCAGAAATAGGGAACAAGGTCCTTGTGTCTGGAGCTGAACCGATGTGATGGCACTTGGCCACTTACAGTAGTGGGCGATTACTGAGCCCCTGCCAGGAATTCTTCCAGTGGGATCGGGAAGGCTCTCGGGTGTTAAATTTGTCCTGCAGTGTGTAACCTCTAAGTAGAGCCTGTTGTGTTTTGTAACGGGTCATATGATGCCAATGATGGCAGCCGCCTGCCTGGGGTTTCAAGGTCAGCACAGCCTGGGGACAGAGGGGCAGCTTCTGGCTGCAGCCTCACCTGACTCCTGAGCCATTTTGCAGGGCCCTGCTCCCTCCTGGGGTGAAGCCTTGAGTTCCTCAGGAGCTTAGGCTTGGAGGTGGAGGCTGTTTTGTTCCTGTCTGGTGAGGCTGCAGCTTGCATCTTGGGATCTCCCCTTGCAGGGGGTCCTCCTGGGATCAGCATGGCTCTGGGATGTGAATCCTGTCTGCATTTGTCCTGCAGCCCTGTGAAGGTTTCTTGTGTACCACCAGCATACTGTCTTCACATCTGGAAACCTCTGTCCCTTAGCCAGAGCCAGTACATCAGGTGTGGCTCCATCCCCTGAGAGTTTTACAGCATCATATTAAGGACAGGACCTTTCAGCATACATATAGACATTATTCCCTCATTCTCAGTGCCTTAAAATACCTTCCAGTTAGGACTTCATCTTGTATTCTTGAAGACAGGGGAACCGCTGTGCAGAGAAGGGAGGAGTGGCAGGGTCCTTGTTTCTGCTGGCAGATGTGAGGAGTGCAGGGTCCTTATCTTGGTGGACAACCAGTGATGCTGCTGCCTGCTCTGTCCCTTGGCTTCCAGCCCCTCAGAGGAAGAGTCTTCTATGGTCTATATCAATAAGTACTTTAGGCCCATGACTGTATGAAGCAATTAGAAAGGGCTTTTTGGACAGGTCATTAAATAAGAATTAGCAGGGATTTAAAATATTAATGGGCAATTGGCCCTCAACAGTTCTTTTGTTACATGAACATTTCATTTATAATTTGGACCCAAGTTGGGATGTGCTGAGAGATGCTCAGGCTGCAGCCTGTGCATAGGGGTTAATGTAGTGCTCTTTCCTGCCAGAAAATAATAAAAGCCAGGGACTGTCTAGGGATTGTGTGTGAAGGATTAGGAAGAGGATATGCATGGGCCTGTCTGCAGCTGGTTGAAGTCTAGCGCAGAGGGGTAAGCCTGGAAATCATTCCTTTCTGATGGCTTCAAGGGGGGCAGCATGGAAAGGGAGCTAGTCTCCTAAAACCTGGGGAGCTCTGCAGCTGGCTTATGTTTTTAGTGGGAGGCAATCAGTGGATCCTCTTTCCCTGAGAGATGTTTGTGCTGGTCAGGAAGGAGGAAACACTATGTGGTAGATGCTTCTCCCTCTGCTTTCCAGCTGCAGCAGTTGTTTGATGTTAGCCAAGGACGCTGGACTCTAGGGATTGGGGGATTTTTTCGTGTGAATGGAGGATGCTGGGCTCTAGGGACTGGGGTTTTGGTGTGAGCAGAGGATGCTGGTCTCTCAGGACCAGAGTTTCTGGTAAGAGTGGAGGATGCTCGGCTTCGGGGACTGGGGTTTTCCACCTTTCTGCAAGATACTTTTTCAGATCTACAGATTCTGTTGGGAGCCTGGTGTCATCCACAGCAATATCTGTAATGTTTTGGCTTTTAAAGCTGCAGGTCTCAGAACCAAGGGGTTTAATGAAGTTCTTCCTGCTTTTCAGTAGGGAGCACTTCTAGCTCTCTGGTTCTAGGGAAAGCTGGAAGATGCTGATGTTTGATTCTTGATGTGCTGTTCCTTAAAATGGCCATATCAAGTTGGCTTGGGAAGCTGGAGTCGCAGCTCTTCAGCATCAATTATTCTACATTAGCATTTACCTTGTGACCACCATAGTCATGGAAGGTGTCTGCTGAGATGGAGGCATCCAAATTCCCCATGGTGACTCAGGGCTTTATGGCCTTCACCCAAGAGAAGCATGTTGCTTTTGTGGCAACTATTAATTGCTTCCTGAATTTAAAAAGCATAGACAAACTCTCTTGCCAGGGAACGAGTTACCTGATGCATAAACACTTTGCCATTAATGCGTGGCTGACCCTGACGATGATGCAAGGACCAGAAGAGCTTTCAAAGAATTTACCAGAAACCATTTCAGGGGAGGTTGTGTGTTGTAAATCCATAAGTAACAGGATGGAGGGAATTAGATTAGATAATAGTTTGCAGAAACTGGGCGCGATTCCCCATTGAGGATCCTGAGATCATTAGAATCATAGTGTGGTGAGGCAAGCCCCCCCATGCATCCTTATCCCTGAAACTGATGAGTGAGTTTACAACCTGGTAAACAAGATTATCAAAGGGTATTTTTTACATGCTGCAATAACAAGTGATGTTAGGGAGCAAAACAGGGTCTTGTTACATCCAAAAATGTTAAAGCTGCAGTAGTTCCTGGAGAAGCAGCCCAGGACAGGACTGTTTGTGCTGGGCTGAGGATGCCCATTGCAGCCAGCATGCACCACAGCAGCACCAGAGCACCTTGCAGCCTTGGGCATGAGTTTCTCAGGTGGTCCTATGCTTCTGCTCGGGGAGCTGTTTCAGGAGGACTTTTAGCTGCTATAGCAAAGGAGGTGGTGTCCTATCTTGCTTTTATAGTCTGCCCTGAAGTATAGGTCTCTCTGATCCTGCCATAAGCTGTTCTAAAGCTGTTAGCAGGTTTTTAGGGGGTCCCAGCCCCTCCTCACCAACTCCCCAGCCTGTGGACAGGGCCACTGAGCTCTTTCCTGGGGAGATGCTGGTGAGTGGGGCTGTTTGTTGCCTCCCCCTTCCTCCAACACCTTTGCTTGCTACATCCGCAGGTTTGCTCTTCCTCAGGCTCTCCCTGCACTGGAGGGACAGAGTTGGGTGAAATGTGGGTTGCCAGTGGCTTTTGGTGGCAGACCTGCTGTTACCATCTGGCCACATGTTGGCTTTTCCCCAGGGGTTTAGGTGGTGCCTGCTGCAAAGAGCTGGGGAGCTCAGCAGACAGGGTTAAAAATCTCTCATTTGAAAGGGTAGGCATAGGGGGGGAAAAAATGTTTTGCCTGTGGCAAAAAAGTATTTCCCAAATCCAATATCTATGCAATGAGGGGTACCGTGATGGGAATTGTGCATCCTTTCACGGGGCAGTGGTTGCAGGGAAAGCATTCAGCAGCCAAGCTGCCTTGAGCCCTAATAATACTCTTGCTGTCTGCCTGGGGCAAGGCGCTGGTGCTTAAAAGATCAAATCTAGTGGCTGAAATTCAGCTGCCCGTTAAAGCTGGTGTAGCAGATCACATCCAGCTTGTCCGTCTGTTGTGGTGCTGCCTGGCACATGCACAGGTTGGTGATGTTTTCAGCTAGGGAAAGTGTAAGTCCAGATTAGTATTGGGGGTGTGTTTCCATCTCTAGATTTCACTCTCTCCAGCAGGATGGAGTTCAAAGGGGCTCTGGCCTTCCTGGAATAGGAAGAAGCAGGGTCCACCCTAGAGCCTTTTCTCTTCTTACCCAGAAGAGTCCCACCCCAGCTGAGAAGCCCTAAATCCAGCTGGGTGTGGAAATGGGGTCAGAAAAGTCTAAGCCAGGACTGTGCTTCGTTCCTACCACTGCAGTGCTGGTTGTTCCTTTAGAGCACGTGTGAGGTTGTGTTTGATCTGGGTCTGACTCAGGGTTTGTCCTTAATCTTCTTTAGAAAGGGGGAAAAGAAATTCAGGAGGCCCTAGTGAGATGGGCTTGGAGCTGGGTGGCTCTCGCTCCACAGAGCAAGTGCTGGTGTCCAGTTTTCTGTCTCACTTTGTTTAATGGACCTGCAAACCTGTTGCAAAGCCAAGATTGCACAGGCAGACGCCCCATAGCCAGATTGCAGGGGCTTGCTTAACCCAGTGCTGCTGGGGTTTTCCCCACAGTTTTCATGTGAGGTCTCAGCGTCGCTTTTTTGCCAGTGAGAAAATACCCCAGAGCAGCACAGCTGAGCCTCAGGGCTGAGGTTTTCTTTTGGAG
The DNA here is from genome assembly GCA_002631895.1 of Agapornis roseicollis. Taxonomy (NCBI): domain Eukaryota; kingdom Metazoa; phylum Chordata; class Aves; order Psittaciformes; family Psittacidae; genus Agapornis; species Agapornis roseicollis. The sequence continues at coordinate 27,604 of NDXB01017189.1, forward strand.
GTGAGTTTTGCTCAGCCACAAGGATGGAGAGGCTGGCTTGCACTGGTTGCCATCTTTCCCCTCTCAGGTGGTACCTTTCCATACTGGTGACACACTGGTCACTCTTCTGGGAGTTGTCAGCTCAGAAGCTGTTCAGCAGGTTGGTGGGTGACATCATTAGGCTTCAGTGGTAATGTGCTGTGGAAGTAAGCAAAGAGAATCTTTCAGCAGTTGGTTTCCTAACTGGGGGCTTTCTATTGCTTACATTTGGACTCTGCTCATGCTCAGACGGTTTTCCTCCTGATGCATACCTTCCCCACAGGCTTTCACAGCAGATCCAAGCAGGCTCAGGTTCTTCGGCAGGTTTTGGCCTTCTGCCTGTAAATACATGGTCTCATGGCCTGAGGTGACATTATCTCAGAGTTTCAGATTTGTGTGTGTCCTTTCCCACCTCTGCATCCTGCAGAGCACTTCCAGGGACAGAAAAGGCATCTGAGGAAGGGGAAATGCTGTAGAAATCAAGGCATGGTGGCCTGGGTGCCATGTCCGTTGCTGTGTCCACCACTACTGCCCATTGGATCACATCACTGTCTGGTATTGGTGGACCTCTGTTCTGGTAGGAAAGGAGTACCCAGTGTATATTTTTTTCTGGGAAACAGGAACAAAGAAGTACAACATCTAACATTTGCAAGCCACCAGACATGCCTTTGGAAGAGGATGTACGGAGGTGCTTGGTAAGCAGTTTGCAGAGGGGCTGGAGTGCATTTTGGAGGCTTGAGGTCCCCTTTACACTGATGCTGCTGCAACAGACTGGTTTTATCTGGCATTTCCCACCTCCCCACTCAGCAGCAGAGGGTGAAGTGTCCCCCCACAGGGGTGTGCAGGCAGGACTCTGTCAGGGAAGGAAAGGAGGAGAGGATAACGCCCCAGATGTGGGCCCTGGCCATTTCTGGATGAATAGGTCATCTGGGTGTGGGAGGGGAGCCGGTGTCCAAGCCAGCCTGGAGAGGCTGAGGTTGGGTGTATGTGTGATTTGGGGGAAAGTGAGAAGGGATTTCTTAGGCGAGAGGAATGCAGATTTCCTCCTTCACATATGTCTCCTATTCTTCCAGTTTGCAACAAAAGTCATCAAATTGCCCAAGACCTGGCAGCAAGGACAGCCTGAGAACAGCCCACAAATCAAGGGAAAGCATCTCCCCTCCTCCCTGCCTGCCTCCAGATACTTGTGCAGCAGGAACCACTTTAATTCCCCTTTGGACAATAAAACTCCTGCCCCTTCCTGATGCTGGGCGGCTGCAAAGCTCAGATCCTCCAGAGCTCCTGCATCCTATAATACTTGTCCTGGCAGCTTAGAAATTTGGGTTTCCCTTGAATTGTTTGCACTTCTAAACTTTCCAAATGGTCCAGGGAAGGGCCGGAGCACTCAGACTCCAGGGGTTTGGAGGAGACATTGTGATGTGGCTGGTGTGACTTGTTTCCTGGTGATGGGGACAAGAGGCAGTGACTCAAGCCCTACTTGGTCTGCCTGAATCATCAGGTACTGGGATTGGAGACTGTCAGGGATGCCCAGCTGTGGAGCACCAGGGTTTGGGGGTGTAAGGCTCCAGATGAGAGGTGAAGGAGCAGTTGTTTCTCAGGATGAAGGGTGCTTTTAATGAGCCCAGCCCTTTCCTTGCAATCCTGCTGGCTGCTATTTTTTATTTGGCAGAAAGAACTGATGGTGAAGCAGAGCTGCAGAGATCTGTCTTAGCTCTCCTGTTCACCCTGTACATAATGGGGACGGGCAAAGTCTCCCTTGCTATTGTAATTGCTAAGTTAGGATTGCTGCTGAAGGTGTGCTTCATGCTGTTTTGTCTGTCTTGCTTGGGGCTCCCAGAGCAGTGTAGGAGTGGTTGCAGCCCCACCATGAGCTCATGCATCCTGCCTGGTTTTGCAGTCACCTGGTTTGCACCAGGAGGTGCAGGTCCTTTAGAATCCACATAAGAAAGACAACCAGGTTACACCATTTTGGTAATTTGAGTTATTATAGGATTTTCTTACAAGAAAACAACTCTATCCATCTTATAAGTAAGTGTAGACTATCAGTGATACCAGGACAAGGGCTGCCAAGGTGTCCCACCTTGAGGGTCCACCCCTCATCATGTGTCCCATTAAGACAGTGATGGTGCAGTTTTCACAAAGCAGTCCAGAGGCTCGTGTGATGGAGGAGACAAAGGGGAGCTTCAGTGTGGCTGGAGACAGGGGCATCCAGCACTTCATGCTGGTCAGTACACGGTGTGCAGTGAGCAAAGACAGCAGTGTGAGTCACTGCAGAGAGGAGGAGTTACTTCTAAGTACACCTAAGAAGTAGGGGTTCTCCTTGAGTAGTGTGAGCACAGCTGTTAGCCCTGTGTAATTACTGCTGTCTCTCCACCTTGCCTGGCTAAGGTGAAGGCAGCAGCTCTCTGTCCTTTCTCCTTCCCATGCATGTCCAATCCACCTGGGAACCAGGCGCGCAGCTGCTGTTTGGAAGAGAGTTGTTCATGCAATGGAGCTTCCTGAGGTGAAATGGCTCCAGATGAAGTCAAGTTGCATTAATGGTTCTACTTGGGATATTAGTCTTTCTTACAAGGCACCCAGCAGGATGCCCTGCAGATTGCCAGCGTGCAGTGCTGGTCCTTCTTCAGCTGTCCTGGTGAAACCTTGCAGACTTGCCTCACTTGCTGAGCTGTTCACAGGCAAGACCTGGTTTGCAAGGCAGCCAGTGTGCAGGCTTCCTTCATCTGCCCAACATGCTGCTCCCATTCAAACTGCTTTCCAATTCCCTGCTCCTGCCTTCCTCCTTCATCCACAGCATCTGCTTCAGTTGCTTTTACCCCTGGACTGCAGAAGCTGAATTTGTTTTGTGGTTTTGGTTTTGTTTGTTTTTTTGTTCTTAATCTCTCCAGAGTCCCCTTCAGATTGTTCTGCTCTGTTCCATTCTCCCCAGTTTATTACCTCCTACTAATGTAATTAACATGCTAATTAGTCCCTAATTGCAATTGCCAATGAAGATGTCAGAGAGGGCTGATACTAACCTTGATCCTTCATATCATGCTTTTTCATTGAATTATGCAGATTACCTCTCCCATTGTCTTGATTATTTTATCTGGTTTGGCTTCACAGAGGGATGGTCACATTTGCTGAGTGTGATTCCTCCCTTGGTAAAGACTCACTGGGACAGATCATAGGGTGGTTTATGAACCCCCAAGGCCAGGTTGGCAGTGGGTGTAGCTCTGAGAAGCCTTTTCTGGCTGGTCCCAAGGTCTCATCTTAAAGGCAGGGTGCATGCTTGGCTCTCAATGGCAGCCCCTTGGGAGGCAGAAGGAAAAGGACTTTGGAAACTTAAAGAGCGGCATTTGCCATCCTGCCTATACACTCAACCCTCTGGCTGCTTGAGTGTTGTGCAAAGGTCTTCCATGGCTATAAATAGGCAGAGAGGTAGGCAAAGAGATGGTGAGATGGGATGAGGACAGGCAGCGAGCCAGCCTTGGCCAGCATCTGGAGCTCTCATTGCCTTCGTGCACAGAAGAGGTGTGGTTTGTTCCGGCCGCGCTGCTCTCATCAGGCAAAGTTTGCCCCCGCAGAGCCTATATTTGAACACAAAATCCCCCTTGGTTACCTTTTGGATGTGCTGCAAAGAACTGGGGCCAGTGTACAGTGAAGTGCCCTGGTGCTGCTCAGGACGTCAAGCCACGTGCTTCAAATAGCTGTGTGCAGACGTGGCCTATGGAGATGAAATGTGGCTCTTGACCGATTGAGAATAAATCAGGGTCAGAAGCTTGAATGCTGGCCAAGAAACCCAAAGGGATAAAATATAGCCTCTCTACAGACTGTTAGCAAACGGCACGTGGGCTGAGATCTGCTAGATAAATTTATGCACTGTGAATTGTTCACCCAGCTGTAGTGGAGGGATGGATGGACCCACAGAGAACTAATAACCATATGTGGTGGACATGCCTTTGGTGCTGACCTTTAGAGGGTTCAGCAAGGCCGGGAGGTGGCATAGTGACGTCTTCTTAGGGAGGTCACAGGGAGGGAATGGACGCATGTGTTGCTTGACATGAGGGATTCAGGCTGCCTTTGCCCTGCACGTCCAGGACACAGGCTGGCAAAACAAATTAATGCTCCTGACCTTGGTTCTCCCATCATGTCATTTGACATGAACTGAGGATGAATACTGGGCTCTCTGCCTTTGAATCCTTGTTTCCAAGCTCATGGGATTTGCCATCCCAAGAGCTCCCATTCCTGATGCATCCCAGGGAAATCAGTTTAAAATGGGAGGAATAATATGGAAATAGTGAAAAGGTTGGATGCTCACCCAGTTAGAGGCTGTGGGCATGGGGTCTCCAGCACCCACTGTCGCCTGTTTCAGGTGAAATGCTGAGGGATGGCAGCACTGCCCTGCCATGGGGACTACTTCCTCTCACTCACCCCAGATCCCTTGTAGCTGCAAAGAGGAACATCAGCTTCATGTTAGGATGAAACATCCTTGCGGTGGAACCAGCTCCAGGCAGACTGACTTAATGAGCCTTTGGGCTCAGTTCAGCTGCTTTAAACCAGAGAGATGGGCTCAAGCCCAAAACATGGAGCCAAACAGCCTTGTATTTGTCCAAGCTGCAGAGGAGCGTGAGCGGTTTGTGGCTCATCCCTCCTTTCTCTAACCACGCATCTGCTTCCCACCCTCCGCCCCGGAACGCTGTATGTGTGCATGCTGTCATCAGATAGGACTGACATACATTGACATCGTACATGTCAACGTCTTACATATCAACATCTCTGTCTGGGCTTTAGCTCAGCTTGCAGGGAGGACCGGACACCCCCATGGGTACTAGACCCTGGGTCTGGCTATGGGAGAGTGACTGCTCTGTTTTCTTGTCTTGTTTTACCCCAGCACTGTAGGGGAAACCTGAATTCCTCTGGCTGTGATTCAGAGAACTGTGGAATGAAAAAAGTATACCATGTTTTGGGAGGAAAAAGCATTTCTCCTGGATGCTGGGCCAGTCCTGCACTCGCAGGCTGGGCTGAACAATCCACCTTCCCTAGGCTGCTGGGGATATTGAGGGGGCTGCAGACTGTTTCTGCTTCCTAGGATTTGCAGCATCATTTTGAGGTTGTGAGGTGGAAAAAGAGGCTTTTTCCCTGGCTGAGCATCCCCAGCAGTCTGGGAGTCCTCTCCTGGATGGACCGGCTGCTAGCTGTGCCCAGCCTCTCTCCTGCACTATGGCAGCAGGGTAGTCTACATCTCTGCCGCAGCAGATGTGGACAGAGACTCCCACTTTGGCGGATAATCCAGCAGCCCCCCTACTGCTTTGCTGGCTGCCCTGTGCCTTTGCCTTGGGCTGTGACTTTTGACACAGGCAGGACACATTTAACAGTGTGCTCTGAATGCTTTGCCAGTGGTGATCTGGTGGATTGTGAGCTGTGGGGCTCTGTCACAGCTCCTGCTGGAGTGACACCAGAGGTGGCATCGCAATCCCAGCTTGTGCTGGGGACCCTCATCCTGGGGACAGATAAAAGCCACCAAAGGCTGGCACTGCTTTCTGTGAGCAGGGTGAAGGATCCCCACTGTGTCTCACACTGCTGTGCAATTCAGTGATCTCATTTGTTCTTTTAAAAGTTATTTAGACTGTGTCAGAGCAAAGCACAGCGACTTCTTAATGCAGACTGATTTTTCCACCAAGATGTCGTTCGTTTCTTCTTGTGGCAGTGAGGATTTTAACAAAGCTTCCCAAGGAAACCACAACAAAACCCCAGAGCAATGAAATAAGTGTTAAAATGTGAAAAGTGTGACGTGGTGCTTGAGTTGGATGTGCCCCTTGTTTGGTGGAGGCAGCTCAGAGAAGTTCAGCCCTGCACAGGCAAACCCTAAAGGCATTAGAAAAATATCTGTATTGGGTTTTAATTTTATTTAAAGGGTGTGATTTTTCAAGGTCTCATTGTGGTCCTGTGCTCTGTGGCCAAGCACCCAACTGTGTACTTCTTTTTTATCACAGTCTAGTCCATCCCTTAAAAAAAGGCATCTACTGGCTATTCCAGACAGCCAATGTTTCTGGGGCAGGCAGGAGAAGCATGCATATGCTGCTGCCCAGAGCTGCTGCTTTATCACACACCAGGCAAAAGAGCAGAGCTAGAAGGACTCCCCAAACCTGTATAGTGGAAGGGGGGTGTCTTTCTTACCCACCCCTGCCCTAATGAGTTGATGCATTTGGTATTTCAGTGAAAGAATTGAGACTTTTGCTGGGGATGGGTAGCTTTGGGATTGATGGATCTAACTTACTACCTGTTATTCTGTTGGTGCCGTTTGTGGTCTCCCTTGGTTGCAGTCATTAGGTTCCAGGGTGAGCAATAGGCATGGGGTAATTTACGCTTGTCTTGGGTGTGAGGGGACATCCCAGATATAGCTTAACACCCTTCAAAGATTTTGTGTTCTGTCTGGATGGATTAGCAACATTATTTTTCTGTTATCTTCCAGAGGGTCCTACTGTCAGTTTGCAGAGCCCTGCCCCAACATTGCTGCTCTGTGATGGACTCCTGTCCCTCCGTCTACTAGTCTATGTTTTGGGGCTGAGAAAGCCTTCTACCAGCTGAAGGTGTTGAGCTATCTTCTGCGAGGGGTTCGCAGCTAATTGGTACAATCAATATTTGTTTTGCAAATGCAATTGGAGGGAAAGAGAGATTGAGAGCGCCAGAAATTCAATTGACCTGTAAAAACAGATACTGTGTAAAGGGAATCCTTCCCCTGCCAAGCAAATATTTAGAAAGGAGAAGCAATAAAATGAATAAGCAACAAAGTAATATCCTGCCTCAACTGCCACTGGAGGCTGCTGGGAAGGGCTGCTGCCCCCAGCGCTGTGATAACCCTGAGCAGACAAGCAGCAGCAACCTGTTTCCAAGGGAAGCCTGTTTGCTCTTAGTGTCGAATCTGTTGAAGGCTCATCCTGGTGCCTTGGCAGCACTGGAACCTGTCTCAGGTAGCCTGGCAAAGTGAGCACTAGCCCTGTGCACCTGCAACCAGGACTGTAGTATGAGCCCAGGAGTGGCACAGGAACAAGGCCGTCCTTGCCCCCTTTTTCCACCTTGTAGCCTTCCGGTACCCAACTGAGTTCAGCCAGAGAACTATGAACTCTGGGCTCATGCCTGAATTGAAAAAAGTCTGTGGAAAACAGGTTTTTCAGAAAAAAAAAAAAAAAAAAAAAAAAAAAAA
>NDXB01017189.1:34891-53514 GCA_002631895.1 Agapornis roseicollis
AAAAAAAACCAAAACAAAACCAAAACATGTAATGTATATACACGAGTGTGTGTGTGTAAAATAGAGCAAATAGAAGGAAGAGATATAATTTTATGGGAAAGCTTTGGACCAGCTCTGACACTAAGCACCTTTAGGCCATTTTGGAGTTTTCTGAGCATCCTCCCCCCATAATGGATGCTGACACTTCTAACTGATGTCAGGATCTGAGACTGCCTCTTGTTTACTGGCATCAGTTGAAGCCATTTTTTGGGGTGTTCATGGCAGCTGAAGCCACCTTGAAATGCAGTTATTGCACAAATAAAAAATGTAATACTGAATTTTGAAGAGAATTTTCAAGAGGGTGTTGGCTAAAAATGCAGGCTTCCCTCCCAAACTGCTCCAGGCTGAAGAGGAGAAAGCTCTAGAGAAGCAAGTGAATTTTTAACACTTGATAACCAAATTTTCCTCAGGTTTTGTCCCTATTTAGCTGATCCCTTATTTATACCTACCCTATTCCTCTAGGATGCTCAATACCTCTGGTCAGCTGATGCCCAGCCCCACAAAGACAGAGCAGCTCTGCTTCTCCATGCATGATATGTCATTTGGGAGCAGGTTGCTTGTTGGGATCACCATCAGTGAGCTGCCTATGCTAGCTGCTCATTGCCAGGTTCCTCTGCTGATGCTTCCCTGGACCACTGATGGTGTGAGAACCCCCCCTCACACCCTCATCTGTTACCACAGCCCTGTCTCGGGTGCCGCTTTACTGAGGGTGCAGAATGTGTACCAAGCATTTGCTTCTCCCAAAACCCCAGCCTGAGAGCACATGCTACCAGAGAGACGCAACATGAGCTTAGCAGAGGTGGGGGGGGGAGGGAAGCTGGCTTAAATTTAATGTCTTTTTAGATGAATATTTCCATTCATTCCAGAGCATATTCCTCTGGCATTTCCAGCGTGCTTGTTTAGCTGAGTAGTTAACAAACTTCATCGAAACACATGTTATAGTGCTCTCTAGTGCACAGAGCTATGAATGAAGGATGCCTCTTTTGAGATATCTGGATGTGCAGCGCAGCTTTTGCTCTGGAGCAGCCTTTTAACCACAACAGCTGCTTCCCATTGTGGAAATGCTATTGAGAAAAAAGATCCACAACATCCCAACAACTTGACAACACACACAGACAATATTTATGCAAAACCCTATGTGGCGGTGAACTGGGACACATGGAAATAAAAGATAAGGCAAGAAATAACCCAGCCATGAGACTGGTATCTCCCCACTGGTAGTGCCCTGTGTGCTCTCACAGATCTCTGCTTGCTGAGCTGGTCCGAAGCAGCTGGTCTCTATGTTGGGCTTAGTTTACTCTGTTTAGCTTTCATACAGCTGAGCAATTTTTATAGCTGCCAGAGCACCAGGAAGCTCGACAGGATATTGGCTGCCTCCTAATGAGAGTTTGCCACATTGGCACGTCAGCATGAATGTCCCGTGAATTTTAAATGCCTGGGAAACACTGACTCCTGTGGCCCTGTCCCCGGATGCTCAGATAGCCACTGGGGGAAACATGGGTTTTCTGTTTAATAAAGGAAAACACAAGCCTTAATTGTAGCCTAGGAGACGCGAGAGCAGTCAGGAGCCCCAGCACTGAGGCATGGCTGCACCCAGTGTACGTGCCCTTGAAAGTGGTGCTTTCAGAAAACCAGGGGAGCCCTGGGCACTCAGGAATTTGGGTGGTCCTAAGAGTGAGGTCCTGTGGGACCAGGCTGGGGGTGGACTTGGTCCCCCGGATTTGCCTGATCCCTTTTTAAACCTGTTGGTACTAGGTGGAAGTGGATTTATGGCATCATGGGGGAGTCAGGGCTGGAACAGACAAGAGGTCCCCATCCCTTCTTCTGCATAAAACAGGGCTGGCTTGGATGTTGGATCAGGTTGCTCAGGGCTGACTATCCTTGAGGAAGGCTATTTCTACACTTGATCTGAATGGTCTTTCATTTCCTTTTGTTTTTGTTTATTTTGGGGAGTATTTTTTGGTTGTTTTGTTTGGGGTTTGTTTCGGTTTTGTTTTGCTGTTTTGTTTGTGGTTTTTGTTTTGGTTTATTTTTTTGTAACCCTCCTTTCAAAATCCTGAGTACAAAATGGAAAGCTTTTGATATTTGTTTCTATATTCATTGTCCATCACAGGAGGTTTACAAAAAAAATCATAAGCAAATATAATGACTTGCAAGAGGGGGTACTTTAAGCTAGAAGAGAATGAAAGTAGCTCCTTCCCCCCAAGTGGTACAGCACATCGAAAAACCAGAGGGTGTGTAAAACCCCCAAGGGGGCAAGAAAACAAGCCCGCAGGATTTTTTATCCAGGATATCCACTTCTTGGAGAGCAAAAATGAGGTTTCAAGATCATCACATTTTTATCTGCAAAATGAATGACACGAACAGCATTTCCTTCTCTCCTAGTTATTCCTGCCCTCCTTACAAAGCCAGCCAAATTGGGGTGATGGCAGCGATGGCACATCCTCTTGCTCCTGGTGAATTTGCTTTTCCATCATTTGCCTCTCCATTAATCTCAGTACAAACAAAGGCTCTGAAGAGACAAGCTGAAAAGCTCCTGGGGGTACGTTTAAATCAGTCCTTTCTAATAATGTCTGTCGACCTCTCTATGGAAGCACTGCTCCCCAAGGAAAGGACATGGAGCAGCGGCAGTGTGCTGAAATATGGTGGGGTGTAATTAATTCTGACCTCTGGCTCCCGCTCACTCACTCTCAATATTAAATTTGACTAGTGATATTGTGTTTTTTCAATTATCCTTGTTTTCTTGGGGGCATGGAGGGGGAAGAGGTTGCTGCTCGAAATTCAGCTTTGTGGGAGATGTACTGGCTGGGATGCAGAATTGCTGTGCTATGGGGTGGGTGGGATTGATCCGTGGATGGTCTCCATTAAGATGGTGTTTTTGCTTGGACACAGTGTTGTGTGTGCCTCTCGCCCTCTTACCTGTGTCCCTCTTGCCTCCAAAACCAGATCTGTGATGGGGCCAACTCCCTGCATTATGCTACATGTTGTTATGGGGGGTAGGGAAGGGGGAAGGAGAAGAGCACGAAAAGAAGCAGCCTTTAGGGAAATGGAGTAAAATCAGCATTTTGGTCTTGTTCTTCTGGCTTTGCCAAGGAATTCAGTAAAGGATTTTTATCAGGCTCCCCAAGGGCCCGGAGGGAACCCATAGCTCTCAGCTCCTGTAGGACCTTGCTGGTGAAAGTCTTAATAGTATATCCTTCATCAGAAGCAGAGCAACTTAAAGCAGCCTTAGAAGCCATGCACTTGCTTGACCTTTTATTTTGGTGTAGAGAAGGCTTGGGGGTTGCTAGTGTATTTTGGCAGCAGCTGTTTGCTGGGAAGGCTTTGTTTGTCTGTTTATTTAACCCTTTCATTCTAGTGGTGCCCCTGAGTGTCACAGTGTGGTCTCTGGAGGGTTGTGGGGGGTGTTAAGTGACCACTTTTGACCTCATCCAGGAGGCAGGGGTGAAGGTGCCCTTTCCTGGAAAGGCTCAGATGGTTCATGTGTAGCAGAGGGAAGGTTAAATAGTCCAGTGCCAACTTCCTCTCCTCTGCTGTACCCCTTTCCCCTTTGACATCATGTTCCCTGCACGTCTGTTGTCCCCAGCATGTCTCTTGTCACTGACATCTTCTGCCACAGCACCAGGCTCCAGGAGGGGATGTAGGACCATCTTAGGTGCTCTCATCAAGGCAAGAGTTCATTTAGGGTTTCTCCTGCAGGGTTCCCATGCATGGATCCCCCAGTTTATCCCTGAGTTTAACACCTCCAAAGGCTCTGGGGTCCCTGGACAGGGCTGTTCCCCCACCTCCACACCCCAGCCATCACTGACAGCAGTTCTGCCTTTGAAAGCAAACTGTGTTTGTTGGCATCAGCCACTGTAATGGGTTCTCCAGGGCTGGGAAGTGTGCAGGGCTGGGATGCATGGCAGAACATGATGCTGGATGGGGCTTTGGACCCTGAGAGAGCTGAGTTAGGTGAAGAAAGGTTAAAAGCAGGACCCAGGCTTTACCTCCCTTCCTTGCTTTCACTGGTCTCCCAGAGAATACAGCCACCAGCCAACTGCTCAGGGGTGGATTTGCAAGAGGCCAAGGATATTTTGGACTCCTCATACCTGGCTGCCAGCAGCAGCTAAACTGAACCCAGGAAGAACTTGCTCCCAAGGGCCATGAAGGCAAGCTCACGTCAGCCTAAGGGATGAAATAAGCCCATTTTAGCCCGGTTGCTATGTCCTCTTGAAGTGTCGGAGGATGCATTCAAGCAGCAGGAATGAGAAGGGCTTGAGCTGGGGGGGGAGGGAGGAGAAGGGAAATTAAAAAAGAAAAAAAAAGGAAAACATCACTTGCTGCAAAGTGAGTGAATTCCCCAATAAACCTGAATCTGCTGAGAATACATTTTACAAACACGCAGCGAAGTTGGCCGCTTTTGTTTGGGCGTTTGTTAAGCATTAACTAAAGAATGCCATGGTCCAGCCTGCTCGGTGTGAAACCTAATTCTCCCCCTTTCTGGAGCCATGGCATGGAGTGCTCAATTTTTTTCTCTCTGTAGGACTGCAGCCTTCTGGTACTCCAGCCAAAAAACACTCATATTTTAGCAAGCTTAGCCCCGGCCCCGTTGCCAGGCAGTAAAGCGAACACTTGTCCGCCTCAGGGTAGAGGGGGAGGGAGCCAGGAGACGAGAAGGGTCAGAACAGTCCTGGGGAAAGCATCCCTCCTTCATCCCACCAGAGAGCTCTCTGAGGGCTTGGGATGCACAGGGAGGGTGGCTGGGGGTGCTTTCCTGCGTCAGCCTGGGAGTCTGGAGACCTGGCATGGATTTGAAGGTTCCTGGGCTCACTGGTGCTGGGTTGCCCTCTGAATCTCTTTTCCTTAACCCCAGGACATGCCAGCCTGCTCTCCACAGAACAGAGATGGTCTCAGCCCTTTCCCAGTTCCTCTCATGGCCTCAGCACCCTTCCTGGGGCTGAATATCCATGTTGTCCCCAATGCCTATGGCTGGAGTCTGCTCTTGCAGGCACCACACATAGGGAGTGAATCCCTCTCCCTTCCTTCTTGGCCACAGTCCCTCTGCCTCATCCTTTTGCCCCACAAGGGCTGGAAGGAAGGACAAAGTGACTTGAGCCCAGCAGCAGCAGGACAGCAAATCTTTCCCAAGCCATGCGGGCAGGGTTGACAACAACTGGCATTTTTCCACTGCCAGCCCTTGGAGGACCTGGTGCTACCCTCCTCCTTTCTGACGAGTGACAGTGAGTGAGAAGATGACCCAGTGCCAAGACAACTCAATCCGACATCCATACACATGGAGCCCTGTGGCTTACTGCCGGTGCCTGCCTCCAGCCTCGGCCCGCACCTCTCATGCCATGCATGGCCATTGGCTCATCCCCATGCCAAGGTCACGGCTTTGCTCTCCAGAGAGACATTGATTAGAGATGTCTGTCAGCATGGCCTGGCTGGAGCTCTTTACACCTTGGATGGGTTGGTTGAGGTCTGCTCACACTCCTTCTGGACCATGCTGAGAGCAAGAGATGAGTTAGTCAGGTCTCTGCACCAAGGTGCTGGAAAACCCAGCATCCCTGCGGATGCATTTTCTGCTGGCAGGCCTGGCAGGGAGATGAACAGGGCAGCTGCTTCATAGGGACTGGTACCAATGGTGCCTGCTCCAGCCCTCAGCCAGGAGCTTGTATTGTCACTTGGGGCACCCTCACAGCACATCCCTGGGACAGGCTGGTGCAGGCAGGCAGGAAATTATTCCTGTGCCCAGCAGAGCTGCCTTGCCTTACCTGCTGCCTGAGCCAAACCTCTGTGCAGCGTTTGAGGTTTGTCCGTCACTATTTAATATCAGCATCCCTGAACCACTGCCCCCTCCCTGGGGAGGCTCCAAAGGGCTGTGTTTGTATGCGACACACGCAGACAGACAGCAGACGGGAAGCGCCCGTCAATCACAGCCCCTTTCAGCCTGTCAGCTCAAAATAAAGGGAGAGAGAGGGGGTAGTGACTCTGATGAGAAACTGGGGTTGCCTGTACACCTCCCCCTCCATTGGTGTCAGAAGGGACACAGGATGAGCTGTCCCAGAGGTGCCTTCAGACACGTGTAGAAATTTCTAGGTTTCAGTGATGCTGTGTGGATGGGAAACCCAAAAGGAGAGGTCTGGAATGGCTGTCTTGAGGAAGAGGGATTGCATGGAGAAGTGAGGCTTTGTTCCAGAGAAAAGGGGGACATCTGTAAAGCTGGCTAGTTTGTTTGGGAGCCTTCCAGCAGAAATGTTGCATTTCTGGAAATGGGAAAATATTTTGTTTCAAAATCTTCTTGAACATATCCCCCCTCCCCATGACCCCCTTTCTGTTTCAAAACTGTGGATTTTAATTTCAAAAGGGATCTAAATACAAAATAATAATAATAATAATAATAATAATGCAGATCAGTATAGAAACAGGAACGTTTGTAAGATCAGAAGCAAAAGGTTGTCTGTTGCAATAAAAATTGCTTGCATCACCATATTTTTGTCCCAGTTCCTGCTAGGTTGAGTGGGTTTGTTTTGATTTACAAATTGTCACTGTCTGTGCTTCAATGAGGCCATTACTGAGCTGCCCGTGGCAGGCTGGGTTTCTACCGAGCATCACAGTGCTGAGTGGATCACCCTGTCCAGTGTCCTGCACTGTGCCTGCCAGCTTCCTACATGGTTAAACAAACCCAAAGCCAAGCCCCATTTAGCTTTTGAACCCCAGGCTATGAAAGGAAAAATTGTCTTCTGCCATCCCTATGATGGCAGGAATGAAAGCACTTCTATTGAAATCTATGGGTAGATAATATGTTCTTGGTTTAAAACCTGTTGAAGTCCCACCCTTCTCTTCTGTGCAGCCTCCTATAGAGAAATGTCATCTCAAAGTCCCCTTTTCCAGCTGAAGGGAGGCACAAAGAGGGAGAGAGGGGACAAAGTATCTCATGTGTTCTGCAAGCAGGGAGCTGGGCACAGAACTGAAGATCCCAGAGGTGGAGGAAAACATCTCTGGATCCAGGCTGGTATGCCTTGCTCAGGCAAAAATGTTAAATTAATTGCTAGATCTGGTGCTAGAAAAAAACTTCCTTTCAGCCCCATCTCTGGCTGACCAGGGGTGGTTTAGTTGGGTTACCTGTGCAGGAGTTGTCTGTGCTAGAGTTATCCTATGTGAGGTTGCCCCTATTATGGGGTTGTTCTCAAGGGGGATTATCCATGCATGGATATCCATGGAGTTATCTATGGGGGGGATGTTAACCATGCATGTTCTTCCTCCCCAGTCCCTGTATAGGAGCTGGTACTGCCTAGGGCTGTTCCAGGACTGTAGTGATCTGGGATGCCCTTTGCACTCTCCCCATTACTATCTGTGGTAGCCTGAAGTTTTTATGATGTGACCTTTTACTGCCTAAGATCTTGGTTTATTGTGGGTTTATAAGGAGCTCTTTATGTTTTCATACTGTGAAAGAGGTTTTATGGGGAATTCTCTGCATCTTACATTGCCCAGGGATGGGGGGGTCCTGCATTGGACAGTGAAAGGTGACTGGTCCATCTGGCATCTCTCAGTGGGAGCTGCTGGGAGCTCAGCAGTTTGGAAAGAAAGTAATTTATTCAGCAACTTAAGTATGGCTTTAAGTGTGTAATATTAGGCAGCCATTTACCTAAATCTCACACCTTCCTGTTTTGCAACATGCTTTGTGCTTAGAAACGTTGATCGCTTGGTTGGTGCTGCTCTGCTTAATTGGCAAAACTTTATGGTTCTTTAATCAGTGCCCTGGAAACAGAGATTTTGGACACATTCACTTGTGAAGATCAGATAGCAGTAATATAATAGCTTATCAATATTTTATTACTGAGAGTTAGTAATCCCAACAGGTAAAGCTTCATTTCAACATGGTGAGAATGTGTTACCAAATCAATAAAATCACCTCCACTTCAACATGAGAGACATAATTAAAGACAATTACAGAAATATTAACACAAGCCTGCATTTCTCAGAGCTGGGACAAGACGAAAATAATCCTTCAGAAGGGATGCTTTAGAAGGAATATACACCCCTTTCCTCCCAGGACAGTCACTTGGGTCTTGGAAATACATACATCTTAGAGACAGACAGTTGTATGGAAACCTGGGAAATTAAAATTGAATGTACAAAAATAAAAGCTACTAATAGCATTACACAGAATTGTAAACTCCCTAACCTTCACTTTTTATTTAATGATTTTCCACTTTCTGTAGTGACACTGGTGCTTTATAAAAACTTCATAACACCTCTTTCCTACTTCTTGGGGGATGCTACAATTTGCGAGTTTGCCAGGATTTGGCTATCATGGGGAGAATGATTCACCCCATTCTCATGCTCACCCCCATCACTTTGGGAAAACTGGGGAGGGAGTGGGCATAGTCCACATGCTGGCATGAAGTGTCCATGAGAGACCCCAAGGAGAGAGGGAGCCAACACCGATAGAGTGGGGTACATTTGGGTACCCCATTCCCAGCCCTTAAAGCCCGCAGCACCCTCAAAGGCTGGCAGGCACCACTGGCAGGTGGCAGTGTGCCTTGTCACCCTGTGAGAGGTGTGCACGTCTGGCAGGCAGCTGTTTGCCTCTGGAGCTGGGTGCTCACTAGCTGCAGCACTGGGAACTGGGAGGTGACACTCTGTGGCTGACCCTACCCTCAGCATGAGGAGGCAAGCATTATCCTCTGTTCCTGCACATAACTGCCCTCCTCGTACTGGGAGGGACACTGCCCTGCCCAGGGTCACTGGCTCCGAGCAGGCAAGAGATGGACATAGATGCAGCCAGCTGTTGCCGACTCTTCCAGGCTTGCTGCCTGCAAGGCAGAACCTGCCTGTTTCCCTCTGGCAGTTTGCACAGTGGTCTGCCTTCTTTATCAGCTGTTGGGCAACTGAAGTGGTGGAAGGAAAAAGTGAGATGAAGCCTGGCTGAGATTTCATAGGAGCAGAGGCTGTGCATAGGCTGCAGCAAGGTGCATGCACCTTTGCTGCTGGTGATCTTCTGTTCTGTAGCATTTCTGGTGTTATGGGAGGCTTTGCTTTCAGAGGTACCTCTGGAACACAAAGACATGCACATGCCTTGTTTTGCCCCTTGTCTCCTTGTTTTATGGACTATTGAGCTCACCACAAAAACTTTTTAAAATGATCCCTGTTTTCTGATGGTTTTACTGTGAGGGTTTTGCTTATGTCTGGTCCTGTCCTTGTTGGGATGGGGCTGACTCAGCGCTTTTCATTCCCTATGTGGGTTTTTTTTTTTGTTTTACAACTGCCAAAAAAAAGTAAAAGGATTGAAAACCCACTGGTGGCTGCAGGACTGCCCTTCGCCCTTCCCCTCCCAGACAGTCACCCCAGCACTGCAGCCCCCCAGCACCTCAGGTTTTCCCTGGGTATAACATGTGGGATGGGACCACAGAGGTGGAAGCTATCTGGGGTCAGAGGAAGGCTGTATGCGTCGCTCCCTATGCAGGTCCCTGGGGCATCCCTGGGCTGGGACGTGGGCGATGCTTGGAGATAACCTTCGCAGGATGTGTGCTGACTTCTGATTTCTCTTTCTGGGCCAAGGTCATCAAGACAGGGGAATAATAATGTCCAGTTCCCACAGATATTTAGGACAAGGCTGGGTAAACAGTGACTTTTTTTTCCTTATGCGGCCCAAGCCGAAAATACAGATATCTGGGGGTATCTTCAAATATCTCTACTGGGTGAAACATCCCGTTCACTTAAAACATCCAGCCCAGGGATTAGCTCCAGGTGCCTCCAAACCCTCTCAAACCAACACTGATGTTGCCGCCTCCTCTCTGCTTACCTCAGTTTCCCCAACTATAAATCAATGATCATGCTACTGATCTTCTTGGTAAGGACATTTAAAGTCAGTAAGAAAAGCTCTGTTTCAACCTACAGTGTTATTGCTGTCATTATTGTGTCGAAACCTGGGAATTGTACAATTAGTGATGCTTCACACACTGTCCCATCAATGTCAAGGAACAAGCTGAGATTTATCGTTTCCTTTTGACATATCAAGTCTTCAGTCTGTCACCAGCGTTAACCCAAAATTTGCTGCCTTAGAGATTTTTATGGTATATTGGGTGTTTGATATGTTTGCAAGCAGAAACAGGGCTGTTCCAGTGACCCAGGCCAGAGGGATGGGGTGGTTTGTGGGTGACTTACAGTACTGATGCTTTCTTCAGGAGCTTCTTGAAAGGCATGGATAAGCTTGCTGGCTCCATTGCCATATCTGTCATCTCCTTACATCTAGGTGTGATCTGGAGGCAGGTAGAAATGTAGGGTTGGCTTGATAAAACTCATGTAGATGCGTGTCCCATGTCCCACCACCCCTTGTGGTGGTGGAAGCTGGACTGTTGGGTTTTACACCTGTTTGATTTTCAACTAGAGTGCCCAGATGTTGGCGTCTTTGTCCTTTGACTGAATTCATGGTAAGCACCTGGTAACAGGTCAACCAAAAAAGGCTAAAGTTGACCCAAAGGCAGCAATCCCCGTTGGCACAGGGCAAGATGCAGCACGTGTCACTGCGGGGAGACAGTGCCATTGTGCCCAGCCCCTCAATGCAGTCAAAGCACGCACGGGGTGGCACAGAGATCCTGTGATGCCCATCTCCCAGCCACAGGTCCCAAACACTGCGCCACCTGTGGGTGCAGCCGCGGTGCTGCCGGGCATCCCAGTGGGATCTCCTCTTGCTCTCGCAGGCTCTTCGCGGTGAAGTGTGCCGGCTGCCTGGAGTCCATCGCGCCCAGTGAGCTGGTGATGCGCGCCCAGAAGAGCGTCTACCACTTGCGCTGCTTCTGCTGCTGCGTCTGCGAGCGGCGCCTGCAGAAGGGCGACGAGTTTGTGCTGAAGGAGGGGCAGCTCCTTTGTAAGAGCGACTACGAGAAGGAGCGGGAGCTGCTGAGCTTGGTGAGCCCGGCTCTGTCGGATTCTGGTAAGGGGCCGTCCGTGCCCAGTGTCTCCCTGGCTGATCCTGCTCTGAGGCCCCTGTGAGTGCGGTGTTGCTCACTAGAAGCAAGGTTTGGGCTCATTACCCTGAAGCTCTGCCCCATGGTCCCAAGGGAAAAGCACATTGCATTCTCCAACCAGAGTCTATCCCTCCTCAGTAGCAAGAGCATGAGTGAGTACCTCAGGAGTGGAGGGGCTGCAATGCTAGATGATACTCTGGGGACCATCCCATTTCAATAGGCTCTTTCTCTAATGGTTTGTGCTCCTGGCCTGGGCAGCAGCGCCCCATCCTGAGGGGCATGCATCCTCTCCAGGAGCAGGAGGGAGAGTCATACTGGCCAAAGATGACATCTCTCACCTCCTTGCCTTTGGAAACAGAGGAGGGCTGCCTGTGCTGTAACTACACTGTAAACAAGAGTTTACTTTCTGAAAAAAAAAAAAAACAAACCCGTGGTCCCAAGCATCCCCATGAATACCTTCTGTGTCCTTCCCCTGTGCCTCACTGTCCCAAGACAGCAGACCCAGTGTGGTGACACTGCTGGGACACCGAAGAGCCAAGGGGGGCTGCAGGAGAGGCGGCACCTAGCTGGCACCTGTAGGTGGGCAGGGGGCTGGCATCCTGCTCCAGCCAGGGTGTCACTGCCAGGTCAGGTTGCCCAGAGCATCAGATCAGCATTAAAATATGTATTCACAGTCAATGCAAATAAAATCTGAATGTTTCCCAGGAAGATAAATTTAGTAAGAAAACCCAGCAATGGGCACTAGGAGGGTGGAAATGATCTGCTAGCAGAAATCCTTGTGTTAACACCATCCCCGTGGAGCCCTGTTTATTGAGAGGCTACACAACCCCATGCTGTGCACCTGAGTCACTCTTAAAAACCATCACTAGGGGAAAATCTGCTTTGTGGAGGAAAAGATTTAACTTTGAAATGCTGTGCTCTGGGAAGGGCTGACAGCATGCTGTGGGGAGCCTGTCCTTTCCCTGCTAGAGCAAAGCACTGGATTTAATAAAATAGAAATCAGTGTTATGAGCCTGCTTAGGAGCTGGTTAGGTTGTCAAGGTGTGAAGTAAGGCAGGCCACAGACATGGCAAAGCCAAGTGCTCACTGCCAGGCACAGGTAATGCTGCAGCTTGGAGCAGATGGGGAGGAAGGAGGGGAACAGGGTGGTTTCAGTGGATATGTAGCAAAAAGTGCACAAAGCCCATATTTCTCTTTAATATTGTGCTCCTCTGCAATCCCATTTGCTTGAAAGAAAAAAGTCCTCCTCCCAAACAATGGTGATGATATTTAAACAGTAAAGAGTGTGGCAATGGGAGGAGGTGGCTGAAGGCAGCCAGTGAGTGATGGTCCAATGCTAGAGTTGCTGGAGAGGCAGGAAAGTAGCAGGATCCAGCACACTGGCACTGCTTATTGCCTTAGCCCTGGGAAAGTCCTTAATGGATTGAAGAATTATTATTTTTTCCTTCTGGGATGTGCAGACTCAGTTAAAATAGGAACTGATGAGGAGACATCTTGCAGGAAAATAAGTGAATTGGCCACAGCAGTTTGGGTTTATTCCTAATAGGGGAAAAGGGCAGTTTGGAAAAGGTTGGGGAGCTTTTCCTCCCCAGCGACTCATTGGCCAGTGGTCCAGCCCCCTGCCAGGAGCTCTAGCCAAACCGAGAACAGCTAGCAAAAACCTCCAGGGGAAATACTTATTTAGGTGGAAACTCCAGCTGAGACCCAAGGGATGCAAAGGGCCAATGTGGGAGTCAAAAGGGCACGGCAACCCCTTGGCTGGGTGGAAACCCAAACCAAAGCCCCAGCATCCCCTGGCAGCTACTGGCTGTGGGTTCCCAGCCCTTCCTGTCTCCCCACAGACCCCATAGCTTAGCCCCACTGTTGTTCCTGCCTGGTTTTAGTGGCTACCAACAGTTTGTCTTGGGATGTTGTGTGGCTTTGGGGGTGGTGGCTTAGTGAGGGCCAGCCCAAGTACACATCCCACATGGATGCCCACCATGGAGCGGCTTTGCCCCCTCCTGCTGGGGTCCCTTCTGGGGACCCCACCACCACGCCGGGAGATGCAGAGGGAGTGTCTCCACTCTGGCACTGGTCCCAGATGCCCTTCACCAGCAATGTGCAATGTGCTTGTCCAGCCTCTCCCCTGTCTCCCCCTTGCTGCTTTGAAGACCCCCGGCCTCCCTCCCCCAGCCGCTGCGCACCAAAGGCCACTTTATGAGAAAGCACAGATAAAAAGCGAACCATATGTTGTCTGTAATCTCCCAAACCCTCGCTTCAATTACCTCCTCCCCTGAGCCTCAGCTGCCCAGCCTAAGTAAACAAGCCCCTCTGAAAGAGGACCCCACTTTCCAATTAAAAGCGTCCTAACGTTTCTCCTCTCCCTAAATCCTCCCAAGTGAGGAATGTCCTGGCCCTGGCGGCGCGATGCGGGCTTGGCGGGTCGGACCAAGGGCATGCTGCACAATATCCATTGCCCCGGCCCCTTCCCAGGTGACGTCAGGGGCAGCCCCAGACACTCATTAATTTCTCCCCCCTCCTTGGTGGGGAAAGGCTTGAAAGGGAGAGTTAATTAAAAGTAATACCCTGCCAAATCCGGCTTCGCTTTTCCTTCTTTCCCTTTGACACTGGGAGGGATTTGCAGAGCAGGTGTTGGGGGGGGGGGGGAAGGGGGCCGGCCTCTGGGGGGCTGCTCCGAGCGGGTTTTCCCCTTGGCATTGGTTTTGAGCATCATTTGCCTGATGATGTCCATGAGCCTCTGGCTCCCCCGTGCTGGGCTCTGCCCCTTGCAAACTGGAGGGGATTGAGGCACTTGCCTCCCATTAGGATTTAAAGGGGTTCAGACACTGAAATGTCTCCATTGGTTGACATTCCTCCTCCCAGTATTAGTAAAACTCTCTACCCTTCCATCAAAATTAAGCTCCTTCAGGTTTCAGGAAAGCAAGCAGCCTAGCAGAGTAGACTCTGTGCTGGCACTGAGGAGGCAGTGACAGCCACTGCTCAGCTCCATTAGACATCAGACTCCACACTCAGCATCCCTAGCAGTGGGCTTCTCAGAGCCACTGTGTTGCTAGGTCCGTTTTTTTGGGACATGCAAGAAAACAGCTGTTTGCCTTTCCCATTGCCACTGCTGCCATGGGCACACTGTGGCTGTGCAGGGAGCTCACAGCAGCAGCAAGGCTTTGTCTCCTGGAGGCCAGCATGTAGCTCCAGGCTGTTTGGCGATCGTCAGTGTGAAGATCTCTCCCTGTCCCAGCCTGCCCAGCCCTAGCCGCAGGGAAGGTCTCTGTATCGGCTGGTGAGCCCAGGAGAGAACCCAGCAGCCTGGAGGGAAGAGGTAATTGTTACCTTGGAGCATCCTTGCTCCTGCACTGGAATCGCTGCCTCACCTTGCTCTGCAGAGCTGCTCCTGTCATTCTGCATTCCCAACTGGGCTGCCACTAGATTTATGCTTCTGTGATGTGTGTGATCCATGATTAGGTCTTGCCATGGGGTTCAGCCCGACCTGCTCTCACCATGAATTACTATGAGCTAGGCTTACAACTTCCTGAATGCATCCCCATTTCCCAGAGGCATAACAGCCTTGGGACAGCATTTGAGTTAAGCACAGCCTTGCAGCCTTCATCTGCATCAAACCAGCACCTCAGTTCTGTTATGAATTCCTGTATGGATGGTGGAGGAACTTTCTGGAAAAGGCTATAAGTGAACAACAGCTTGTGAGTGGGAAGGACCTGTGCTGTCAGACTTGCATTACAGCAATGGCTGAGTATGTGAGACTGCCAACATGGTGATGATGCAGAAAATGAGGAGGGCTGGTAAGTGCTTTCCTGAAGCAGCTTCTGCCCAAAGGCCTTGCAGCCCTGCACAGTGGAGAGCAGCAGGGAGATACATACCAGTGCCTGGGAATGCAATGAAGCAGCACATTGCAGTAAGTACCTGAGGGGTGAAGCTTGAAGCAGCCTGAGCTTCTGGCTAGAGAGATTTAAAACGCCATGGAAAGGGGAAAATATAGGCCTGGTCACCAGCTGTAGAGCAGGCAGGGATTTGGGTCTGATGGAGGGAAAATCAGGTGTCCTAGGATTTTACACTGCAGCTGTTCAGACTGTTGGGGCAAAGAAGAACCCAAAAGCACATTGGCTGGCTGAGCAGCCCCAAACTATGAGTCACAGAAGCTCTCACCCTCTCTGAGCTGCTGTGGGGAAGGCAGCCCCAAACCTCAGCTCCTCTCACACATTCACAGGAAGATTCTCACCAGCACCAGTTTAAGTACCCCAGATATTTTTGGAAATGCTGGAAAATGAAGTGCATGGCCTGTTGTCTGTAAAGGACCTGCTTCTTTTTCCCCCCTCTTAGGCAAAAGTGATGATGAGGACAGCATTTGCAAACTGGGCCAAACCTCAGGGAAGGGTGCTGAGGATGGGAAGGATCACAAGCGTCCCAAGCGGCCACGGACAATCCTGACCACACAGCAGCGGAGGGCATTCAAGGCATCGTTTGAGGTCTCCTCCAAGCCCTGCAGGAAGGTAAGGGGCCATGCTCAGCTGCCTTCAGCCCCTGGGGATGTCTTGGATGCTGAGCAAGGACTTGTCCTGGCTGCTCTGTTCCCTTCTAAAGTCCCCCTGAAAGGCAGAGTGGGCTGTGATGCTGCTGTCATTCCTTCCTCCAAGGTTCGGGAGACGCTGGCAGCTGAGACAGGGCTGAGTGTCCGTGTGGTGCAGGTCTGGTTCCAGAACCAGCGAGCAAAGGTGGGTACAAGGGGTAGCCTCCACTAAGGCTGGTGCTGGGGCTCCCCTCCCTTCTCACTTTGGCCAGGGCATGATTTCATCCTGGTTTTCACGTTCTTCTCACCCAGATGAAGAAACTTGCCAGGAGGCAGCAGCAGCAGCAGCAAGATCAGCAAAACACACAGCGCCTGAGCTCAGGTACCCCCTTGCACCCCGTTCTTCTTGCATTCAGGATCTCCCTATTTCCCAGCCCTCTCTGGGCTTCCCAAGGGAGCTGGGACCCCAGAAAGCAGCAGCCCCACTGTGTTGACAACTTGCTCTTATCTTCCAGCCCAGACCAATGGCAGTGGCAGTGCAGGGCTGGAAGGAATGCTGAACCACTACACCACTCTGCCCCCACCCCAGCAGCTGCTGGGCATGGAGCAAAGTGTCTATGGCTCTGACCCTTTCCGGCAAGGGCTCACCCCACCACAGATGCCCGGAGACCACATGCACCCCTATGGTAAAGCTCTGGGGTTTGCCTCTTGCCTTCTGCCCTTCATGGAGATGCTGGGCTGTGGTGGGGGGCTGTGTGGTGGAGGCATGCATGGGGATGCAGTGATTCTGGAAGATGGTGGTCCCCTCACCGCTAAATCCTTACACTGCAAAAGCTGGGGTTACCAGGCACTGTCATGGTGCTGGAGGAGAAAGCAGGCTCTGAAGCCCTTCTGCTCCTTCCCTCCTTCCCAAGGTGCCGAACCCCTCTTCCACGACTTGGATAGCGATGATACCTCACTGAGCAACCTGGGTGACTGCTTCCTCACCACGACTGATGCAGGGCCGCTCCAGGCACGAGTGGGGAATCCCATCGACCACCTCTACTCCATGCAGAACTCCTACTTCACATCCTGAGCATGACGTGGGCCCCAGCACACAGCAGCCACCACTGCTGCGCTGCTCCAGGAGGGGCTGCAGACCCCCAGGGGTTGGGAGGGAGGGGAAAGTGACACTGCTGAGATGCTGTCAAACAATATGTCGTAGCTTGGGATTCCCAAGGAGTGAGTTAAGTTATGGGTTGCATAGTTTCATGTTTCTCTTAGGAGCCTAGGATTAGAGACAGGAGTGGTTGTTGCAGCTGGCTGGTGGATTTTCAAATTTCAAACGGTGAACCAAATTTCTTGTTTCAGCAAGAGGAAAGGCAGGAGGAGGGGGATGCTCCTGTGGGACCGTCCCCGTGCTGTATTCCCTCCACACCACCTTCAGTCTGAATGGCTGAAAGAGGAAACGGCTGATCTTTGTGGGGAGAGCCTGCAGCATCAGCCAGGCTTTGAAATTTGAAAAGCTGACAATGCCTTGGAGAAACAAGGGGAAAATTTCACCTCAGGGTTTTCCCTCTGTTCCCTCTACCAGCTTGAGCACTCACTGTTTAAACACAGGGACTTTTAAGATAGGTGTTCCCATGTGAATATAGAAAGCTAGAAACCCCTAACATCACCCCTGTCCCTGCGGACAGGGCTGTGTGTGTGTATGTGTGTGTGAATGGGCACACATGTATGTGTGTGTGCAGAGCTGTGTGGCTGTGGGTGATGTCTTACACAGCCACACCTGCTAGATTGTATCAACAAAGTTTATTTCTAAGTCTATCAGAAATTTACTGTACAGCAAAAGTGACTTTATTTTCAGCGTGAACCATATTTAAGGAAACACTCAATGCACTTAAGTTATAAGATGAAATAATTTACTTTTTATAAACGTTATGTTTAGGCTGCAAAAACCCAGTGGCAGGGAAGGAACATCAGTTCATTTCAGGCGATAGGTTTGGATTTTGGGGTTGGTTATTTTTGGTGCTCTTGGGTTGCCCTACTGGTTTTGAGGTGCAATTGAAACCCAAAGCAGGGCTGTCTCCAAGTACCTGTTCCTCTGCCAACAGATTGATGGGGACAGCATGGTGGCCGGGTCCCCGTCTGGACTTGTTCAGTGTGGGGTTAGTGCAAGGTGGAAAACACTGCTGGACCTGGTGGACATCTGGGCCTGTCACGGCTCAGCCATGCTTCTCTGTATCACCTCTCTCCTTCCCACAGCAGGACCCAGCCTGCCTCCACCAGCAACCCCATCCTGTACCCTCAAATATGGGTGCTAGACCAGTGTGAACTGCTGTCATGGCTCTGGAAAACACTGCAGCCTGTATCACCACCCCTCAGGCAAAGGAGAAAAGAGGCATTTCCCTTCCTGTGTTCATCCCTGCCGAAGCCATGGGAACCTGGGGAAAGTTCTCCTTAGGGTCAAGCCTTCAGCTGACCCTCACCTCATCCCCACTCTTGTTTTCATGCATTGTGTCCTTTTGTGCTGCTGTTCACAAATGATGTAAGCAACAACCTGAAAAGACATGCAAGTGACTGTGAGGCTCAAACACTGGCTCATCGCCACCGTACAATCTGACACTGAATGTAGTGGGTTCCAGAGATGGCTGACCCCGCGGGAGATGCTGACACACTGTCAGAAATTGCGTACCAAGATGAAATTAAAAAGACAAAAAATCTCTGAGAAAAAAGAACAAAAAACCCCAAACAGCCTGGTCTTTTCTTGCATGGGGTGTCCCCTTGACTCTGAGAGGGAAGGGTTTGAATCATCTCCACAGTCAGCAAGGTGTTGGGTAGGGTATAGCAAGACCATTGGGGAAGTTTCTGCTCCTTGGGTTTCCCATATTAAATGTTCCCTGTTCTGGGAGTAAAATGGACCTTGCGGGTCCTTCGTGGCCAGTGAACAGATTGGTGGATCTGGAGGGTGACATCTATCCCTGGCTCCCTGCCAGGGTGGCATTGAGGGGTTTGTTGGGAAGGCATTTCTGCAGGCCAGGTTAGCCCGTAAGTGCTCTCACCTGGTCTGTTACTTCACCGTGACCATCAATCTCCATGGGGGGGGGGGGGGGGGGGCCGGCGGACGCCTG
>NDXB01017189.1:53583-72207 GCA_002631895.1 Agapornis roseicollis
GGGGGGGGCATGGGCAACTCCATGTTAAGACTACCTAAAAAGTATGGGTACGTATTTTCCAATAGGAGTTTTTCTCATTCCAGGTCTCTGACATGGAGAGGTTCAACAAATATGTACTGATGGTACCAAACTGGGGGTATGGATTCACAACTCATTGTCTGAGGTGTTCAAAATAACATGCTCTCCTTCCTGCCCTTCATCCGTCACTGCTCTGCTGTTTCTGTGCTATAAAATGTTTCCCAAGTCCAACCTGCAGGAAAAAATATTCTCAAATGGTGTGACTCTCTAAAGAAACCTTAGTCTTTATTGTGCAAGATGTAGTTTCCTAGGAACAGCCTGGATTTCTTGGATTAGTTTGTGGATTTTCTCTATTTCAGGGTAGAAGAGCTTGGCACCTGACCCTATAAATGCCAACTGCTCCAAAACCCCCAAGCAGCCCCAACCCAGCAGTGTTCAGTTTGTTCCAGACACCAAATCATGTCTTGGGATCAGGGTGCTGGGTAGCCTGCCTGACCCAAACTGCTTGAAACTCCATTCTGGGTCATCCTGCAGCTATTTCCCCTTGCTCCCCAAAATGAAGACTTACTTTTAACCACTGCACCAGCTCTATTTTCTCTTAACAATAACGGTGATTACAGAACATCTCTGAGCCCTTATCTGGCCTCTGTTTCCTCAAACACGAGCTGAAAAAACACAGCAAGAAGTCTGGAGGAGAAGGAGACATGGAAGAGAAGGCTTTCCATAGAGAATTAAAAAAGCTGTATTTTGGTGCAAGATCTTCTCTTCCTTTTCATCTGTGCCAGTTTGCTCATTTGGGATGTAATTAGTGAGGTATGAGGTGAAAGTGTTTCAGGAGGGAGGGCAAAACCTTATAAAAGCAGGATTCACAGGCTGCCTTGCTTTGGGAGGAGGTGGGAAGATGTGCCCTAGGAAGCTGCCTGGCCTGATTTGTGATGATCTTGTGAAGGACAGCAGGGCAGATGCTTGTGTGTAAATTTTGCTGTGTTTCTAAAGCCCTTGCTCTTTCTAAGAGAAAACGATGTTTTGGAAGATTTCTTTCTAGAGAAAGTGTGTACTTCATTCTTGCAAAGTACAAGGGTGATACCTGTTATAAGTACTAGTGTTTTTTAATGTTAGCTACGCATATTTTTTGACTGGTTGTCTCCAAACCCAGCTTCTGGCTGGGTGGCATGGAAAGGCAAAATTCTGTAATTTATTTTGGTATTTTGGTTCAAGAGATCTCCAAGACAGCAGTGTAAAGGGTTGGACATGTTCTGGCACAGGTAGGTTGGGGAAATTGAGATTTCTCTCTCACTAGGCTTGGTGGTCTTGGAGCAAGGCTGGCTGGTGCTAGTGGAGCAGAGGGAATTTGAGCTGGGGTGAGGCTGATAGTCACTGGTGCCTGGAGGTGGAGATGTGCTTTGCTTGTGGAAAGGGAGTTTATCTGGGGGAGATGAAGTACATGTGTGGAGGAGCTGTTGTAAACCATGAAGCCAGCATCAGTCTGATTTGTAGGATTCAGCTGCTGGCAATGCCTTTCTTAGCACCACCCAGGTCTGCAATAGAAAAATAGAAGTTTTAATTAATGGTTATTAAAATTGTCTTAAAAATTTCCCTCAATCAGATGCTTCTTAAAGCACATTTAAACTTGGTTTTTTAAAGTAACTTTTGACGATAAAAGGCTTGTCTTTCCCACCCACAGCCATCTCCTATTTGGAAAATGTTCACCTACATCAGTCTGGTTTTCTATCAGCCTAACTATCAATTTACACTTACAAAATTACTTCCCAGAAAATAAACCCTCCATAAAATCTGTGGCATATAGACAAGCTGCCTACTTTTAATGTCTTGCAAAGTAGTACTGACATGCTATAATAACAGTACCTCAAGGTGTGTGTATGCATAACGTTATTGTATACAATATATAATCTGGGGAAGGATCAATATTGTGGAAAGGGGCAAATCTTTGTCTAGTGAAATCAGCAGAATCTATGGTCTTAAACCTGTCTTCCTTCTGCAAGTTGACCTGTGTGCTTGAGACAGCCTGAACACAAGTCCAGTTTGCAATTGCACAATGCAGCAGCAGATGTGGGTCCTCCTGTCATCTGGATTTCATATTCTGATATGCTGTATTTCAGGGTGTGGATGGATCCTGCCAAAGAAATACTGGCTGGGCCTTATCTTCTGCAGGTGATGGAATCACTGCATGGCAGATGACTTCTTGTCAGGCTGGGTGGGTTATGAGTTTGCTATGTTCAGGACTGGACCCACCCGGGGTGTACTGTTATGGTGCTGCTTTACCATGTTGTGCTCCATGTCTCAGCCCACTCTTGGCCTTTGGAACAACTCCCTAGGACAAATGATACCTTCTTGTCAAAGCCAGGAAGAAAAGAGCAGGGTCTGACATGAAAACAGGTTCTACCTTGCTCTCCAATACAAGGACAATGCCAGGAAAGTGTTGGGAGCTGACCATTGTGTCTCTAGTGGCTCAAAACAAAGCTTTCTTTGTTCAGGCACTGTTCAGTGGCCAAGAAAAGATCAAGACAGAGATTACCTTTCAGTTGAGGACACTGATTAGATGATACAGATAGGCATCTAGCTCTGAGTGATATCATGTTAATTAACTTTCTCTTTGTGAATGGGTGATACAGGAGCTTGTGGCAGATGCAAACTGGAATGAAACTCAACATGGTGTTGGCCAATACTGGCTGGGTTTGAATCTGAAGATTTAAATCTTGATGGTATTTTCAGGTATTTGTGGAAGACTCATAGTGCACAGATATAGAAGCTGGAGCAAGCAACCTTCCTGGAAGTGTTTGACCTTGGTAGCAGATGCTGTCTAGATGAAGGGTTGGATCCTTGCCTTGCTCAAAAAGTCCTGCCTCAGCATCTAAGTGAAGTTAGTGTAGCTGTGGTGGCTCCTGTCAGCAGTGGTATGGGCATGAGGATACCTCAAACCGAGTAAAGAGCTTGGTGTAATGGGGATATTAATTTGTGAACCCCAGTGCACAGCCACTTCCTCAGCCTGTTGGTGCATAGGGTGCTGGCAGGGTGGAGGCTACTTTCTTGTGTAATGTGAGCATTTGTATATGAGAAGAACCTGCAGGAGGGTTTCTTGTGTACCTGCATCAGTGGGCCGTCTTTCTGCACATGTGAGGTGAAGAAGGTACAAATCCCAAGGAAGCCACGGGTAGGGTCTTTGCCTGGAACTGGACATGGGAGGTGGCAAATGCTGCTTTTTAGTGGGGAATATGACAAAGATTCTGTTGCTCCTGTTACCTTTCCAGAGTGAAATAATTTGCCAGATGCCTGATACCTACACTACTGCTGTTCTGGTACAGTATGTCACCCATCATTAGAAAATGCTTGTCCTGTGACATGCAATAAAGCTCAAACCACTGAGGATGAGTGCCTTTGCTTTGCAGTAGGTCGGTGAGCAAAATCCCAGCTAACACCAGCTGTCCAAATTTGACTTGCATTTCCTAAGTCTTTTCTTCCACTGCTAGTCATCTAATGGAACATTCATTAAAAACAAAAAAACCAAACAAAGCAAAAAACCCCTACACCCTTATAAAATGCTAAGGACTTGCAATGGAAAGACAGGAAAAGGGCTAGAAGTTCTTCAGGTGTAAAAAGGTGAACAATGGTTTCCTATCTTGTTGGAGATCAGGCCAAATTCTTGTCTCCATTCCTCTGAGTGGCAATGTGTTGATCATGAAAAGGTTATCTTACCAGTTGTAGACCTTCTAAGCACTGATGTGGAGGCTGACGCGCTTGCCTGATTGACGGGTATAAGTTCACAGGCTGGGGACAAGCATATCCAACTGCAAACCATGTCAAAACACTCCAAGTGATCAAATAGTGACAGCACTTTTGGTGAAGAACAGCAGATTCCCACTGCCTCAGGCCCTCTGAGCTGCTGCTTCAGAGGGGAGATCAGATTTCTCCTCTGATGACCCTGAGAACAGGGGGCTTATTCAGAGGGTTGCTTGGTGGGTTGGATTGTGGTCTTGGAGCAGACTAAATCCGTGGCAGGAGGCAGGCAGACCCTGTGGCACAGAGATGGAGAGCTGGTGATGAACCTCAGCAAGCATTGCCCTAGGGTCCTTATCAGCTTGAGGGCTTCAAGTGGGGTGGAGAGTCAATGACCCTTTTCTGACCAGTCTTATTTAGGACTCTTAGAGAGCCCAGACAAGATAAGTGTTCTAGAGAGCTCAGCTTTGGTATCTCAGATCAACACTCTGAAACTGGCTAGCCCCCAGCAGCTCTGGCTCTCTTGCCTCTATTCATTGCAGTACAAATGCAATAATATCTTCCTTGGAAAGGAGAAGCTGGGAAGGGAGGTATCCATGGAGCCTTGGGCTTCTCTGTGCTTTCCCAAAAGCGTCTGTGAGGAAAGAAGTCTGTGCTCAACACAATCTCCAAATACTCTGTAAGCACAGAGAGCCCTGAGGCTGTGCATGAGAGTGAGGAGGAGATGGGAAACAGTGAGCAACTACCCATTTGCTGAATGAGGCAGGGACCGTATGGAAAATATAGCATGAGATCATGGAACTAGAGATGTAGCATAACACCTGTGCCTTGGGTGGCTGATTATGTTGTCCTGACAACCTTGCACTGGTGTCCCAGGCTTGCAGAGTTTGGCTTTGCAGCAGTGTGCATGTAGGTATTTGGAAAGTAACTGGAGAGCCCTTGGGGATTTTGGGAAGAGGAGACTGGTGAAACTCTTCCAAAAGGATTAGCTGGAGCATGCCAGAAGCTATAACTGACTGTTGGCTGCTCTATCTCCTCCTGGAGTAGGCGGAGAAGTGAGGAAGGAGTGGTGACATCCCAATGCTGCCAGCAGATGACCTGGGGGCTGGGGCACATCAAGCCTCATCCCATGGGGCAAAGAATGCCTTTGCAGGAGCTCTTCAACAAAAGCTGGGGTAGAAGAGCTGGAAACAGGGTGAGAGGCTCAGGCAGGACACAGTGGTTAAAGGACGGTAGCAAATGTGGCAGAGCAGCTCATCTGAAAAACAGGATGTTAGCTGCAGGCAGGGTCGGGACATTTGGGAAGATGAGGCAGTCACTTTTGGGTTAAGAGGAAAGGAACAGCCCCACTGTGGGTGATCAGGAGGCCTGAGTGGCAGGGAAGTAGAAAAGCATGTCTGGCGTTTGACCAGTGGCTTTTCCGCATCAATCTGGGTTACCTGATAGCATGAGATGGGGAAGGGACACTAAATCTGGAGAAAACTATCAGTGAGTCTTTGTTGAGGAACAAGACCCATGAGGATGCCCAGAGGCAGATGTTATTCTCAAAGGCATTGCAATATGTTGGGCAGCAGTGGGGGGACCCATAGCCTATGTCATGCCTAGAAATAGTCATATAAACTGATCTGCTTGGCTTCTTTCCTGGTCTTTACAGTTCCCATTAATTAAAAGCTAATCACTTCTTTCAGTAAGACTTTAAGTGCAAGCAAGGTTATTCAAGATGATGAAATTGCTTCCTAATTGATTATTCCTGCAGTTTAACAGCTGCTTCCCTGACTTGCTTAGTTTTTCCTTTTCTCAAAATACAAATCTGCTGTTGATATGACCAGCTCACCTCCAGCCAGGAGCTCGTGAGGAGGTAACAAATGTTTGCAGCAGTGCTGGCTTCTGTGAAGGGATTGACAGAAGTGCCTAGTGTATTAGCTAGGATTGGAGCTGGTGGGGAAGAGCTTCCCCATGAAATATGAATATGCAGAGGAGATGATGCATTTTCAGTCTTCCCCAAGACGGCCTCAAAGCTGTGATGCGCTGGGGGAGGAGGAAGAGTCTTGTTTCACCCCACTGCCCTGGGCCACCCGAGCTTAGGTGCTGCCTGACTGCGTGCACCCAGCCAGCCCCTCCCGATAGCATCGGGGTGAATACAGTAGGTGCTTTGTGGTTGGGGGGGGATCTGGTTACTTGGGAGCAACTCTGCTCCTGAGGAAGATGATGACAACATGCTGGGGGGGAAGCAGGGCTTGGGAAAAAATTACAATGCCAGTTTGTGAATTACTCCAAGATTGTTTCAAGGTGCTTCCTATGGAAGAAGTCAGTGGGCCCCCTGAAAGGCAGAAGGGCTTTATAGAAGATTACCTCATCTGCATCTACCTGCTCTTGCTGTACTATACCTTGCTGTGATATCCTTAATGCTGTGCTGAGTTTGCTGTGCTATACCACAAGAGACATGTATTCCCTTCTTAGATGCTATTACAGGTCTTGCTCTGCATTCCCAGCAAGGCTAGTGGTGGCTCTTCTTCCTTCTTCAGCAAATGTTTCCACCTTGCTTTTCTGCTCAGACAAGGCTTATACAGTTACCTGGCCTACACCTCCTTGTCAAAATAATTTTGGGGGTGCTGTCTAACTCCTGCCAATTTTCATAACCTAAAACATAGGTTTCTGTGGGTTTTGCATAGAGAGGCTCTGAGGAGTTCTATATACCTGTCCACTACTTCTCTTCCCCTCCATACAGAGACCTCAGTGTGAGCCCTTACTTCATTTCAGGAATTGCATTGGTGAGCACTTTTATCTATGTCACACCTACAGCTTAGTTGGGAGACAGGGGCTGTGGCTGTCCACCAGTGGGATGTACAAAGCCATGGAAGATCAGGCTTTCTGGAAGCTGGGTTGCTACTGAGTCCTGGCCAATAGATTTCTCTGCCTGAGGAACCCATGAGTTTAGCTCAGCTGAGCTGAGACCCAGGAGCACACTTGATGTGAGGGAGCTGTGGAAAAGATGCATTACTGCTACTGGCTCATTCTTTCCCTCTGTTGGGACACCTGGCCAAAATGGGTGAGGGATATGCTGTTCTTTTTTGGCCTCTCATCCAGGTGGCTGGCGTCTTGGCAGGTCATAAGAGAGAGTCCTTCAACCTTCTTTCTAGCTAAATGTCTTGCTCTCCACCCCTCTTTTGGCAGCAAGTTCTAGTGAATGTGAGGCTGAAAGGGTCCTCTAGAGGCTCTCACTGAGAGTTTAACAGTGTGCAAACTTCTTTCTTTGGTGATGTCTTGAGTTGCCCTAATGTGATAACTGTTCCCGGTGGGGTTTTCTGTTGCATGGGATGCTTCAGGAGGAAGCAGGACCCTTAGCTAGAAGGCAAAAATTCTTGGGAGGTCCGTGGGAAATAGAGCAGTGAAATACAGAGATGGAGATGAAAATTTGCCATCTGGTACAGAACAAACCAACTGCAGGGAATATTCAACACATACAAATTTGCTTCTGCAATGTGTTTGCAGTCCTGCGGTGCAGGAACCCACTGGATGTGGCATCTCAGCTGCTGGTCCCTAATAAAACCTACAGTGTACCTGGAAGCTTCACCTTTGTCAGTGATGGGAAACTCCTCATTGCTAGGCAGGTTGCAGTCCTATTGTTCTGAGCTGTGCTTTTGGTGTGCTGCATACGGGTGGGTAATTGGTGTGCCACTCATGCAGCTGTCTGAGGAGAGACACTCCAAGCTGTTTTTCCCAGGAGGGTGCACCTGGTTATCCTGTCTGTTAACATCCATGGATTGGAGGACACAAAATACCACTCTCGACACACCACCTGCATGACGCAGCCCAGAGACTGAGGGTTCTGTGGTAGCCAACTGATAAAACTGTCCTCAAAACCACAGTGACACATGGACTTGGGCAAACTTCCCTTGCAGGGTGAATGGATCCAGTTTCAGTGTTAATGGGTTTCCCAGGATTTGCAGATGTGAATTATTTGCATTCTTGACTACAAGGCTAGTGCAGGTGCATCAGATGGTCCCTGTGAGCACCCCTCCCGTGTGCTGTCCCCACCTCTTAGGGCACAGGCAGCTGGGCAAGTGCACAGAGCTGCTATTGTGCACTGCTGCCTGTGTGCCAGCTACCTGCTGGACAGCCCATTGGGTGCTCAGGGTGTTACTTGGTGCTGTCTGAGTGACGGTGGTTTTTATAAAGGCATCTCTCCTTTATCTCCTCCAGAAGAGAAGCAGTTTACAGAGTCAAAACCTGAGCTTGGCCCTTGGGCTTCTGGTCAGAGGTCCAAGGAAAGCAGCCTTTGCTTTAAACCACTCTCCTTGCATCTTCTGTGCTTAAACTCAAGAACTATTTAACATGCTTCAGCTTCTTATAAAGTTTCTGTCAAAATGGATTAGCAGCAGGCTGACAGATTGCTATTACAGCCCCAGTGAACTTTTAATACCTGACAGTAAGTTCTGTGAGTCCCTTAAATCCTCCTGTGGAGGCTTGGGTTGGGGAGCAAAGGCTGTTGTTTGTGTGGCTTTTATTCAGGGTACCTCTACCTCTTTCCAAGCTGTCAGCATGAAGAAATGACCTGTAGGGATTTCTGACATTGTGTTTCCCAAGGCCTTAAAATTACTTTCTCAACACAGATTGTATCCCCTCTCCCCATGGCATGAGGTGCTTCTGAGAGAATGACTGGGGCTGAAGGTCCCCCAGCAGGCTTCAGGCCGAGGAGTGGCAGCAGCACATCTTGGCTGCTGCTTGTCCAGGGAAGTGTGTTGGCATATGAGCAAAAGCCAGGGTTATTTTGGGTGGGGGGAGCCCTCAGGGGCTGCTGTCTGTGCAGTCTGATGGCCAGGATCAAAGCATCACTCAGGTGAGACGAGCTGTTAGCTGCCCTCTAGGGAGGCTTGGCTTGATCTGTAGATGGCCTGCAGTCCAGCCACTCTAGTAAGGGTCAGCCCGCTGGTGGGTCTAATTTCTGCATTTGTGATTTTTTATTGTGGTTTTTTTTTTTTTAAATTCCTTATACTGAGTTTTGCATCTGTGTGAATTTTGATGCACCTTTTCCTACTACTGTCACCAAAACTGAAACATCAGTGCAGAGGTGAGCCAAAGAATAGCTGCCAAATGTCCACATAGTGAGGTGGCTGCCATGTGAAGGAGGTGGTGCACGACAGTGGATGTGCTGGTATGGGTAACTGTATGGTGGTGCAATCCAAACATCTTGTCTCCAGGATTCTTGTGTCTTTGGTGGGTACCAGCATGCCTCCCACAGCTTTTTTCACCACCTAAGTCCCCAGCTTCTGGAAGCATGGAATGTACAGGAAGATATTTGCTACAATGTATAGCTTCCAGTTGGGGAAAAAAGCTTAAAACTGGCTTTGCTGGACTCAAAAAACAGAAGTTACCTACTACCGTATTGAGTTTTGCATGCTTAGGACAAAAACTGGAAATGGCTTTTGGCCAGGATCTTTCTAACTGTATCTGAATGTGTTCTGCTCTTTAGGTTTCTCTTACTTGGATGCATGTTGTCCCAGTAGGCAACTTGCATCCAGAGTTTCATTAGCCTTTTGAAATGCCATCTTTCTCTTGTGCAGTGTTGGACAAGTTTGTGTAGCTTGGCAGAGATACAGTTGTTCAACAAAAGTCTGCAGCTGAGCAAGATGTCTTGGCATGGCCAGCATACCATAGTTGGTATTTTGGCCTCCTGCCTGCAGGATGTACCTCAAGGCACCCAGCAAGTGCTGTGGATATTGATGCTGTGTACCCCATTTCCATAGGTATGCCAAGGTGGTGTTTTATGTGGTTCAAGGTGGGCTTTACAGTTGCCTTATACTCTAGCCAAAACTGGACCTCTGCTTGGAGCTGCATGTGTAGCTGGCAAGAGCTGGGACACAGCAGTCCCGGTAACAAATGTATGACAGATGCAGATACAGGGGGAAGCCTCTTGCCAATGGAGCAGAATTTGGGGTTCTAGGGGAGCCAGGTCCAAATTTGCTGCTGCTTGGAGAGATTTGAGCATGTGAGAGAGAGAGAGACCTTGGTTTACAGGGGGTTATCCTAGCCCTGCTCTGCTTGAACTGGGCTACCTTGGGCAGCTCCTTTTTAAGCATCTTTGATATTTTTTATTGTACAGCAAAATGTCTGGGTTTTGGATTTTTTTTTTTTTGGAAGTTGGGCTATTATCCTTCCAATAGCAAAATACAAGCCCAGAAGAGAAAGGGGTAAGGGGAGGGAGGGAGTAAGCACAAGAAGGGGGCCTTTGAAGTGAGCTGCCCAAATGAAACGTGTGACATCAGAGAGATGGCAGATAGCTGGCAGAACAAGGCTGCCTTTGAGCCCTCCTTGGGCCCAGCCAGCACGCACTTTACACCCCACCTCCCAGAGTCGGAGATGAAAGATGCCCCAGGCAGCCTGCCTGACCCCATTGCCTCTGCTATCTCCACTTGATTGCACAGTGTTTTGCTCCAAACAATTCTTCACTGTCTGGGCCGCACAGGTGAATCTCCCAGTTTGGCTTGTGAGCGGAGATGCCACGCATAGCAGGGCCGCTTTGTTGCGGTTGGTCACCTGCTTGTGCGGTGGTTTTCTTAGGATGGGCATTGTTTGATAGCAGGGCATGGAGGACGGGTGGAAAGGATGGGGCAGGACTGGGCAGCCTGAGCACAGGGAAAGTTTAGGGGGGGATATGGAGTCCAGGAGAATCCTTAGGGATGGATGCATGCGGGGATATAGGGACAGGAACCATTCTTGGCCAGCAGATTGGTAAGCCCAGCAACTTGTGATGGGTGTTCCAAGAAGGGATCCAGGCTGGATTTGAAAATAATCTGCTTCTCCATTTGTTACTGGCTTCAACCTGCTTGTGTGTCTAACCATTCTGGTTTCTTCACTTGGGGTCCTCTTGCTTTCAAACAAGTGTCATGGCAGGAGGACACCTCCATGCGTATCTATACTAAGAAGAAGATGCGTCAGACACCAGAGTTGCCCATAGAGAGGCTGAGGATGTAAACTGTGTGAACCTTAGTTGTTTCACTGTCCTCACTTTCTTTGAAGCTGGGATATACTCACGTGAACCATGAAACCAGCCTTCATAGGCTGCTTAAACAGCACTTTACATCTGCCACTCTCTCACTGAACTTCATAGTACTGGGGAGTTCTCTGCCTGGAGAAAAATTGGGCTGTGTTCCAAACTGAAGACCCCGAACCATAAGCCAGGACTCAATCAGTGTTGCCATAAGCAAGGCTAGAATAGGCTCCTCCTGACTGGTTTGTTTCTGAGCATCTTCCAGCAGTGTAAAGGCCAGGTGAGACCTGTCTCACACGCGTCCACTAGCTGATTGGTCATGACTGTTCTCATGGGACTTGTGTCCTTCAATTGGGATGGTAAGGGTAGATATATCCTGCTAGTGGGAGATGGTGGTGTACTGTAAGGGCTATACAGCAGGAACAAATCAGAGCTGACCACCATCAGCCCCTAGTTAGATCAAGTTGGGAAATGATTGACCACTAGAGCCAGTCTTTATAAGATCAATGGCCAATGAAACTCAGCCTCTACATGTGCTCTATAGATGGACAGACTCAGGAAGGTTTTGAATGCTCAAGTGGTACCACAGATGTGTCAACATTACCTTCTCATTTGGTCCTTCCTCAGCAAATGCAATCAGAGGCAATTCCTAGATTCATGAGCAGGGCAGACTTCAAAACCCTGAAGGGCATTTGAAAAGTTGAGCTCCTGTACAGAGATCTGAGCATCCTTTTGACCTTTACTGAAAAGATCAGAGCCAAGTTTTCCCTTGCATTCAATGACTTGTAAAGACTGAATGCCCTAAAATCAATGTTACTAGTGGGAACATGGAAATTAATTGTGTCACTCTATCACTCATCTTGCCCTATTACATTTAGTGATTAGAACTTGGCCTCAAACACATGAACAAAGTGTCTTCTGTGACAAGCAACTGCTGCACAGGAGATGGCAGTGCATGACTTCAAGTCAAAAGCAGAGAACAAAAGAAAAATCACTGTTTTTTTTCTAGTCTAATGCAATGCTTTCCTTGCTTGGGTCTACTCAGGTCAGCATGACATCTTGGGAACAAAAGATTAAGTTTGCAGAAGTCTGAGTTGCAAAGGAAACTAAGTTTTCATGACACATTCCCTTACTGTCTCTGCTGACAGGTAATGAATAACTTGCAGAAATTTGCTTGGTAAGGACTTGTGAAAGGGTAAAGTTAGGGGGAAAAGAAGTAAAATAGTAGGAAATTAGCAGTAGGGGAAAGTACATGGAAAAGGCATGTATTCTGCTCTGAACTGTCTTGGAGCAGTGCTAAGGAATAGCACACCAGTTTGATTGGTCGTCTACAAGTAGGCCCTGGGGCTGAGAGGGATGACTTGCAGGGCTGTGTATAGGCATTATGCAGTTACCTCCCAGAACCTGTTTAGGGCCAGGCTGTTTGAAAGTGCAAATGATGTTACTGTTGTGGGCATTTTTGGATCTCCAGCTACCATAATTGCCCTACCCAAATCTGGCCTCAAGGCTTCACAGAGCGAAAGGTCTTGATGGTGACCTCTCTGCCCCATCTTCATACACAGACAGGTTGGAGGCTGAGTGAAATGATCAGGTTGCACTCATGGCTGAACTCAGTTGAGGTTCCTGATGGCTGGAGGGTAGATAT
The DNA here is from genome assembly GCA_002631895.1 of Agapornis roseicollis. Lineage (NCBI taxonomy): Eukaryota > Metazoa > Chordata > Aves > Psittaciformes > Psittacidae > Agapornis > Agapornis roseicollis. The sequence goes on from NDXB01017189.1 coordinate 65,973, forward strand.
AATTGAGCTAATTTCAAGATAACCTAGCTGGGTAGCAGTAAATAGGTATGGCAGCACAGAGCTCAGATTTGGGCTGAAATGACTCTACCTGAGTATGGGTTTAAGTTCAATTCATGTCAAGCTTATCTTTAGACTAGCTACTGTGAAGAAATCACAGCTTTCGTGTGCACACAATATGCCTGAACACCTTTCATCTTGCCACAGAGCCATAACATTCTGTTCAGGTGAAAAACTACCTCTCACCCAAGATTAGTGCTGAACTCTAGGCACCCCCATGTCTTTTTGGCCTGGCATGGTAAGATGCTGTTGGCCTGAAGAGCTACCTGAGGGATGAGAGTCCCCTTCACCCTGTGCCACACATCCATGGGATGGAAGTTACCTTCCCACTGCAGATGCAGTGTGGCTGGCCTTGCTTAGCAGCAGCTTGGCTTCATCTCTCCTTACCTATGGCAAATGGAGGGTTACAGCTTGAGGCAGGTCAACTTGGGAAATTGCTGATACTCCTAACACAAGGCTCATTTCTCTAGTGTTTATCAAACCAGTGATGCTGGGAGAAAAGCTTTGCAGCCCTGTGGCAGCATCCCCATGTTTCCTGCTTTGGGGTAGGGCTGTCCATCAGAGGGCAGAAACATTGTCCACTGCACCTGAGCCTTATGAAAGTTGTGATGCTAATACTAAAAATGTTTTTCTGCCTCAGCAGCACCTGTGTTGGGCTGTACCCAGTCATGGAGCTCAGCATTTCTCTGTAGTTGGTGGTGTGGGGACAGATGGCCCAGATTAGGAGCTCTCCCTATGCCAAGGAGGAGATAAATTTGGGTGTAGAAATTTGGAAGGAGACCTCAGTGGGGAAGAAGGGGAGAAATGACAGCTGTAGCAGGCACCTGGTGTGCTTCTACCCTATGCCTGATGCAAGGCAGTGTGAGATCTGTGCTTGCCCAGCCGGCACTATTTTCCAGTGACGGAGACTACAATGGTCTCCTGGAGCTGCCATTTGGGAACTTCCCCAGGCCTTTTTCTGTGCTCCCTTCCTCCTTGTAGCAAGAAAAAGGAAACAGGGAACAAAACCAAGGAGAAAGCTCCCTGCTGAGGAGGATGAACTGCAGAGAGGGGAGTTCTGCTCTGTGATCACCCCCGTGGTTGGGGAGTCCAGGAAGACCTTTTCACCTCTTCACTGGGGCCCAGCTCTAGGGGTGACCCAGGGTTTGCAGAAGAACTGGTGAAGAACCTGATGCTGAACCATCCCATGACCCTGGGCTTTTCCAAACTCCCGGTGCCCCTTTGCCATGAGAATGGCACCACAACTGTCCCTCCCTGTGGGACTTCCACTTCAGAGGTGGCTGCAGCAGCTTGGAACCTGCGTGTCCCCTTTCTCCCTCTCCTTCATTAAGGCACTGATCTCTTCCCAATAACAAGGGGGCTTCTGTTAGACAAAACCTGCCAATTAGTCATTCTGGCTGGGTATAAACGTGGCACTTGAACAGCTGAGGGGACGGCAGGCAGTCCTGCCCCTTCTCGCGGTGTTGCCAAGCTTGCCATTAACACAATGTGACAACTAATCTCTCTATAGCATCTGACTGAGCAATTTTAATTAATAGCTCTGTACGCTTGCACACACACCCCTATCCCCTCTGCTTCACACAGGTACCGCATGCCTTTAAAGCTCCTTCTCTTGCATAGCAGCCATGTGGACAAAAGGAGGGGGCTCATATGTAGTGAGCTTGAATGCTGCTTTAGGCAAAACTTAGCTGGGGAATGCCTGGCTTGGGCCTCCAGTCTGTGCTGCAGCCACTGCTATGGCTGTAGGAAGAGTGGGTCCAGTCCCCAGCATGGCCAGGTGGGATGCAGGAGCCTGGAGATGCTGTGCTGGGCTGTGTGGGTTGCTGCAGCAGGAGCAACTTAAATCCCCCACAGGGAGGGAGAAATTGTGGCTGGAAAGAGAACTGAGCCTTTCTGCTAAGGACCGGCAGAAAAAGCTGGATACAGGAGAGAAAGTGGGAAGACTGGCAGAGTGCAAGGCTGTGAACAGGTCCCCCTGTTCTCCCTTCAACGCCTTAATTTCAGTATTTTGATGCTTCTGATCCAGGTGGTGCTGGCTAGCCAAGACCTAAGGTGGTATCAAACAGCTGAATATCCTGAGCATGATAAAATTGATCAGGCTTTGGGCACTTGGATAACACATTGGATTGTCTCTTCCCATGGTGATGTGGCTCCACCATCACCCTCTTGCAGCTCCCTTCTGTTCAGGGGCTGCTTAGCACTCTTCCATCAGATCACCAGAGCTAATTCTCAATGGTAGTGAAAAAAGCACCACAGGGTGCTTGGGCAGGACATCCGTGCTTTCTGCAAGTTCTTATTCCCATGGAACATGTGTGTGGGGGTCTTGTACTGTCACCCTGGCAGAACAGCTGCAGTGGGTCATGCCATGCTATTGGGAACCCACAGCCTTGAGCAGCAACCCCGTAAGAATGTGGGGAGCAGAAGCCACAACTAGTGGTGATCTTGATGGTGCAATTTGATACTTAATAAATGCGTAGAGCCTTTGCTCTCAAGAGGGAGATATACTGTTGCAATACTGTTGGATAACACATCTCTGGCTGGGAATGCCCATCTATCCTGGAAGCATTGCTCATTATGGACAAATGCAGGGGCTTGTACTTTGCTTTGTTCTTGTGAAAAGCATAGGCTTGTGTCCCCAGGAGATATGCCCCCAGCCATGGAAAGGTAGGAGCTATGTGAGACACTGGGGTGGTGTGTAGGAACCACTTTCCTGGAGGTGGGATCTGGGATGAAATGACCAGCTGGCCTCACAACCCTTTCTCTCTGCTTGTGCTCCTCCTTTCTGGCTTGGTCCTTGCTGGTGACACCTAGCCTGGGCTCATCTTTCTCTTGGTTCCCCTCCTGTCTTCGGGGCTGCCCAGGCTGTATCCCAGAGCTCTGGCTGCTGTTGCTGGAGGATATCTCTGCTTTGCTCTGGCAGAGAACACATCCTGAATGTGGTAAGGGTTGGGACTTCCGAAGAATACTCATGGTTTCTAAGGTGACTTCTTTTGCACAGCACCCTTGGGCAACAAAAGCACAGCACCAGGCTGTCTCACAGTGAGATGTCTCCTCATTCTAGGACATGGGCCTGGCTGCCTTATGCTGGGTAAAGCTGCCTTGGTGCTTTGAACATCTTGGCCCTGCAACCACTGAGGCTGCTGCACTGCACAGAACTGCAAGAGCTTTCCTGCCTCGTGCTCATCCTCCTGACTGAGATACTGAATGCCAGGACGCAGTGGAGTTGCCTCAGCCAGGCAGCTGATGAGCGCTGCCATCGGTCTGCAACCTGGGAAACACGATGTGGACCAGCCATGCCCCTACCCAGCCCTGGGCAGAGCATCTCTGCCCTGCAGTGGAGACCAGCGGATGCGTGGGGAGTGGTGCAGAAGCCGATACGGTAACGGCAGGAGAACATGGGACCTGCCCATCTGCCCACACGGCAGCGCAGTGGGGAGCTAATGAGAAGCAAGGTGAGAGGCAGGAGATGGGCTGACAACTTACTGGCTCCACAAGCTGCTGGTGGCATGCAGGCAGCAGAAGGATGGCATCTGCCCCTGCTCCTCCCCAGCATCTCCAGCCTCATAATGAGGTTATTACTGGCCCGCTGCTTGACGGCCAGCACCAGCAGCTCTTGCCTCTTCATCCTCCCAATTCCCACTTGTGGCTACGGGAGCAATGAGTCAGAAAGGAATCACCACGCGCTTGCGCTTTGGTTTAGCTCAGGGCTTTGGTGGGAGGGAGGTATGGTTTTGACCTTGCTTGTGGAGGAGATGGTGCTCCTGTGCTCACTGCCTGTCCATTCCTGTTATATCTCTGGAAGGTTTCTGGCCCGTTGAAGCCTGGTTTGACAGGGGGAGAAATCTCAAAGATAATTAAGTTCCTCCAAGTTTTGTGAAAATAGGCAGGCGAAGGAGGGATGTGATGAGGGCTTCTGCAGTGGGGAGGTCTCCTGATTGGGAGGCTGAGCCAGGGAATGGCAGCTGCCTTGCTTGTGGAGCTTGTGGAAAGCCCTTCCTGAGACCTGACTCAGGAAATCAGGAAATGATGCTTAATTAGGGTTTTTTCCACTTTGGGTCTGCTTGGGAAAGAATGGGTTTTCATAGGATATACCCAAGGGTGGTGAAATCCCGGTGCATCCCACAAAGGAACTTGCATGGGGATAATGAAAGCAGGACTTGTCCCATCAGCTCGTTAAAATTCTCTTAAGGATAATAAGCTATGTCTGTGTGAATGCTAGTTACCAGTACAGCACAGTGTGTGCCAGCCATCTCTCTGCCTGCAGAGCATGGGCTAAAAGGCTCCAAACACTCTTCATCACCCTACTCCATCTAACAGCAGCTGCAAACAGCTTTGCTGAGCCAATCACCCCCAGCATGCTATTAACGTTTGTATTAATCACTAATGCAGCATGAGAAACCAGTGTGTTACCAAACACCTCTGACATCCAAAGGTTTGCAAACTGTGGTGCGGAATGGCTGCTGCTTACCTGGCTCTGCTCCTCCTAACATGGTGTAAGGGGGCTGCTGGGAGGGACATGTAAATGTCACTGCTTGCTGCTCCTGACCCCACAGCTGACCATGGGTATGCACTTCCAGGTACCCACATAGTGCCATGGCAGGCACTCCTGCAGTTAGGGTGCTGGGCAGGGACTGGCCGGTGGTTTTGCCTCTCCGAGCAGCTGGCACAGATGTCGCAGCCGATCACATCGGGGAGGGAGGTGAGCAGGAAAGTGGTGACACCTCACTTATGCCACCCTGCTGTCGAGGGGCGGATATGGAAGCCGACACATGTTTGCTACCACTGCACTGCTAATTAATCACCTCCACCACAGGGCCACAACTGCACCCTTCCCCACACAAAGGGTGGGGTGGCTCTGCTGGGGTGGCAATGGGTGTTTCTCCCTGCCCTGTCCCTTTGAGCCAGGTTGTCCCATATGTGAGTGAGCAGGATGATGGGTCATGCCAGCAAATGTTAATGCCATTGGCTTCTGCTTACTGAAAGAGGTTGGAAAGTTAGGGTGCTTCATTCTTACCCTTTTCATGGATCTAACTGCTCTATAAATCAGTGGAATGCGTCCCTGGCAACACCCCAGCTGGAGCACTCATGGGAAATTGGGCATCCGGAGACCCAAGCACCTTGACAAGGTGACATGCAGCAGCATACAGGAAAGGGAACGGCCTTCTCTCTGGAAGGACCAGCAACTTCTAAATCACACAGAGAGCAGGTCCTTTTTTCTTTTTTCTTCTTCTTTCCTCTCAGAAGAAAAGATGATTTAAATGGGACTTTGGGGTGTTTTCCCGTTTGCCCTGACCTGTGTGGCAAAACCCAGGCATTGTTGTTCCAATTCCTCTCAGTGAAGGGGCACAGGAATAGCAAGCACCCCCCAAGACCACTTTTCCCCAATTTTCCTGCTAACCAGCTGAAAGAAAATAAAAATAATTACAAGTGGGGAGTATCACCATTTTGCTGGGAATGTCTCACTGAATTTCCTGACAATTTTGCCCTAGACAGAAGTGTCTTGTGGGGAGTTGATCACACCAGCCCCCTCTTGCATGCCCAGCATATCTGTGTGCTCCCGATGGGGACAGTGGTGCTGGGGAGAGGGGCAAAGCCCCCTCTTATCTGTTAGCTCCACCTTTCACTGCTTTTGCAGCAAACCCCAGTAGTGGCCTGGCTTCGGGGATGGAGAATGCAGATACAGTGGTCACCTTCGGGCACGATCCTAGGCCAGGCCCCAATCCCGCCACGGGGCAGTGCCCGGGCAGTCCAGAGGTGCCCCCAGGAGACAGGGACAGCGGCTGGAGATGCCGCAACCGGCCGGGACCATCGCTGGGGCTCTGCGGGCAGCCCGGCTGCTCTCCGCGGGCAGAAGCCTCCATCTCGTGGCCAAGCCCCGAACGACAAACGGGCGGCGGGACAGGAGCGGTGGGGCTCGGGGCCGTGTCCTAGCCCCGGGGCTGCGGCAGGACCCCGCCAACCCACAGCCCGGCTCATCGCTGACCATACCATCTGCTTCCCCCGCTGCAAAAGCATCGAGTGTCACCCCCTATTTGAGCTGTTTATTTCTATTACTCCTGATCTCTTCTGTGCGTTATTTCAGCAATCAGAAGTTTTCAAGGTTAAAAAATCTTTTTTTTTTTTTTTTTAACTAATTTTCCTATCCTCTTCCCTTCCTCCCCCCTTTTATTTTTTTTTT
>NDXB01017189.1:76196-88801 GCA_002631895.1 Agapornis roseicollis
TTTTGTTTGTTTTGTTTTGTTTTTGTTTCCTGGAAGGGAAAGGGTGTCTCATGTAGAGCAGCCATTTCTGGGGAGCTGCAGTAACCTTGCAATGCAAGGGGGGAAAGAAGGTCAGGAGGAGCAGAGATTATCTGCCTTCTCCACTCCCAAAGGGATTTTAGCCCTGACTTTTAATAATAGCCTAGAAGAGGCAGGCTTCATGCTTACCCAGAGGAAAAAACCCTACTAGCATAAAGGATTTACTAGAAAAAGGACTTTTTATCTCTCTTTGCCATCCCTGTGGAGACTGCTGTGGTGGGGACTGCAGTCCCCCACGCTGAGCCTGCCCTGGACCTTCTACAATGGGTTGGGGTCCTGGCTGGCACAGGGGATTCTCGTGCCACTGTTCTCTGATGATGGTGATGGCGTGACTTCCTTGGACAAGGTCACTTGTACAGCTCTGTGCAACATGAGGGGCTCACGCATGGGGTGGAGGGAGAGCCTTTGGGGCCCCCTCTGTAGCTACAACGTTGCCCAGTCCTGGCATGGGCTTAGCACATATGTCTCAAAACAAATGAGTTTTCACGGAACTGAACGTATGGGAGGAAGACTAAATCAGGGTTGCATGACTGGGAACATCCGTAGCTCCTCAGAAGTCTCCCAAGCCTGCAGCATGCCACATCAAGAAGGGTTCCTTGTCTTTTCCTGATGCCACTTGAGATATGGGTGCAGGTCCTTAGCTGTATCATCCTTTTTGGTCAGGTCTACTGGTCATCAGGTCTTGTTTGGTTTGGCCAAAGCCAGCAGCCACCTTGGTGCTTCTCTGGTCCCTCATGCAGGAGGAGGCTAATGAGTCAGAAGCCTTTCTGAATGGGGCTGTTACCTTCTTACACTGCAAACTTCTAAGCCTACCCTGGAAGATGATCTCAAACCCATCCTTGGCTTCTTCTCCAGAGGGTTTGCTGAGGCCTGATGGGTGGCATTTGGGGATGGTGGAGCACCTGCCCAGCCCCACAGGATGAGGACAGACATGTGCAGGTGAGCCTTGACAGATGAAGTCCGTTAATATTGAATGTATAATTATGCTGGCCAAGGCCGAGAGTCCTTCCGCAGTGATGTGTATGAAGGGCATCAATATTAAGGTGAGTTACTAAATGTATCTCAAAGGTGAACTGAAAGGCGTTTTGGAGGTCCAGGGCTGAGTTTCAGGACTGCTGTGCTGTGGCCAATGCTGAGAAGGTTCTTGCTAGCAGGGCAGTGGAGAAAAGAGCTGCTTTTACTGAGCCTCTTGAGATATCTTTGTGTTTGACAGTTAAAAGAGGAGACAGGCAGAGTCACCCCATGCTGCCGAGCTCAGCCTTTCTGAAATCAGTGCATTGGCTTAAAATGCTTATTTTTAAAGACTCCATGCTATAAATGAATAAGCCTAATTAAAATAAATCCTCACAGGGTTGGGGCTTTTAGGGTGCTTAGCTTTCTTCTTCCACTGTACCGCTGGAAACTTTGTCATGGTTGATTTCTAATGCAAGTTATTCTCATTTAAGCCCTTGATTCCCACTGCTGGGATGCTAAAAGGCATTTTGGGTGCCATGGGGTGAAGCTAGGGGACCTGGAAATTGTTCTGGTGAACTTCAAGATTTCTAGTGAGAGCTTTTTATATATACTTATGGAGGAAAAGGAGTAATTTCTCTCTATCAAAAATGAATGAAATCTTAAAAAACCTCTACCAGGTTTATTTATTGCCTCATCTATTAAAATAGCCACATGTCTGTTCAAGTGTGGGGGCTGTGCTTTACCTTACCTTTTCCATGAGTCACAGAATATGGGTTTTATCAGGGAAAAGATACTGAGTTTCTCACAAGGGGAAAATGAGCCGTAGGACACAGAGAGCACAACTTGTCATTGAAGGAGCCAGGCAGCACCACTGTCCTCCTGACACCTCTGCTCCACAGCTCTGTAAATGCCTCAGTGGCTAGTGCCAGCCTGACAGCCCCTCTGCATCCTCACTGGTAAGCCAAATCCAGGGTTTTTCTCACCTCCAAACCAGGAGCCACCAACTGCTGGTGAGTGCTGGTTGAGTTAAAGAAGGCAGAGATGCTCTGGGACCCCTGCAACACCAGCACACCTACCTGCACTGAACACGTCAAGGGACTGACAGGCTGTTTATAGCAGGTTTGGCCATTTGTGCCTGTGTTTGTTTGTGGTGTCATGAAGGAGACACACATACATGTGTACATAGAACCTCCTGTACCTTTCTAGCTTTGCATTCAGTGAAACTGCTCATATTAAGCATAAGCTCTAAATTTCTGCTAAGCCAACCCAATGCAGGAGCTGATCTCTTTGTGCTGGAGGGACATGCTTTATTATTTGAGCACCAGATGCCCCAAAATATGTTAATTCAAACCCCTGAACAGAAATCCCCTCCATGTATTTTTCTCACTTTGTCTCACACTGAATTACAAGCTCACAGCAGGACAAGAAATTAAGCCTGCTTCCCACAACTGTATCCCTGTGCGTGACTGCCTAGGACTTAGCTGCACACCTTTTCATCCTGGGCTTTTCCTCTGTCCCCAGAAGCCATCGCACTGAACAGATGCCACAGGTTGGTGGGTACCTGCCAGGAAAACCCAGCGTGGGAGCTGCTGTTGAACCAGAAAACTGATGGAGGTGTTTAACAAGGTGGTGACAAGGAGGGGCAGCCCCCAGGACTCCTGCCAAGCAAGCGCTTCTGGGATGCTCTGCCCAGGACTCGCCTTTCCACTCCTTACTGTGAACAGGTATGGATACCTTGGTGAGGGAGACCAGCAGATTTACCGGTGAATGAACTTTATTTAGAACTTCTCCACAATACTGCAAATACTATTTGCTGGGCTTGATATTATTCATGTTTTTTATTGTGTACAGTAAGTGCCAGTTCTGGAAGCGCTGTGAGGACCCTGGCAATCCACAGGGATTTGGTACCAATTTCCATTACATGGCACTAGTTTTAACTTTTCATGGTATTTTTTTTTTTGGCATGAGCCAAGTCACAGGCACAGCTTGGGACCACTGGGGCCAGTGAGTGAATGTGGCTTTGCTGAGGCTGGAGGAAAGCCAGGGTCACACTGATGGAAACTTTATTCCTTAGGGAATGGCAGAAGAGGAGGCGTGGGGTAGTATCTGTGGTAAGCACATCAGCCTCGGGCTGGTGAAGGGCCTGGCTCAGCAGGACTGACGGTGCTTTCTCCTGCTGTGGGTGTTTTCCCATGGGATCCCCACAACAGTCCCATGAGCCCCTGCTCCCCCCACACTCTCCTGCCCATTCCCTGCTCAGAAAAAGCTTTAGTTATACTCATTTAGCTGCTTGCCTTCTCCTTAATTGAAATCATTAACCTTCTCACTTAATGAAGAAGAGAACCAGGGGGATGAGGGGGTGCCAGGGCCAGCAGACCCCCTCCCGGGCTGCTCCGCTGACTCCCTCGACTGGCTGAAAACATGATTTTGAATTTGGCCACCGGGAGCTAAAGCAAAAAGCCCCGAACAACTGCGCTTTGGTCTGGGGGCTGGCGAGGTACAGCTCCCTGTGCCTCCGGGGCCACGGCGGGGCTGACGCCAGCATTTCATCTCAGTGGAGAAGTCATTGGCTCTGACCACGGGGGGACTTTGCCCGCCAGGTCCCACTTTGCTCCCCTATATTTAGCCCATTATGAATATGGAAGAGCGTTGAAAATGATTCGCCCAGACATCCCTCTGTCCAGCTGAATAACGTCAAAAGTGGGAGCAGGGACGGGAGTTGCTCTCCCTGACAGGGGCCTTGGCCCCTGTCTGGCCTCATGGGGTGCAGAGTGGGGTCCGTGCAGCTGCATGGGGGGAAATTCACTCTTGTGACTTCAGGGATGCCCATCACAGGATGCTTGGGGGTGTTTTGGGCGAATGCTATGAGGTGCTGGGCGTGGGAGCACTCCCCCCGACACAGCATGCCAAGCAGGCGCCTGGGGTCTCAGCTGGCTTTGGAAGGGGCTGTGGCGGGGACGCCGCACAGTGCCCAGCTGTGCCCAGTGCTCTCTGAGGGCACAGCAGCCCCATCCCTCCCTTCCTCCTGCCACCCAACACCCGCTGGACAGCTGGGCATGGCCCCAGTGAAGGGCCATTGGAATCTGCAGCCTGGGAACTGCTGGTGCTTGCTGCTTCCCATTGAGCTCCCTCCTCAATCCTCTTGCAGTGGAGAAGAGGGATGCTGCAGTCCTGACTGGGTTTGCCGATGCCCCAGCATTCCCACTCCACTGTGCTAGGTTCTGGCATCAAAAAGGTGCTGAGTGTCCTGGGTGTGCAATCCAATAGCACATGACTGCTCTGCCACCACACTTTGCTGTGCCACCCCTAGCATTAAACACCTTTTCCCAAGGAGAGTCTGTCTTCCTGCCCTTTGGGAGCATCAACCTGCCCCAGAATCATTTGGGCAACCTCCTGCTCTGCTCTGGGGCATGGACACCCCTCCTTGGGCATCTGCCCCTTTTCAGCCACTATTTTCCTTGCCTTTGCTCTGTCTCAAAAGCCATGCCCTGATAGGGAGAGGATGTGGGGGGCAACAGTGCCCGCAGATGTGCTCTGCAGCTTGGCTGGGTTGGGTTGGGGTTTGAAGAGCACTTTGTTCAAAAGATGACTGTTGCTTTTGGGCATAGTGGGAAACGGAAAACAGCTTTATTCAAGCTGTTAATGAAATGTCATTTGCAATTCACTTCTATGCTGTCACGTGGCAGATCCACAGCACTCCCGGGTTGCACCGGCTCACTTGGGGTAAGGGGGGAGGTGCTAATTCAGAGCAGGGTTTGGTACAAAATGCACAAGAGCATCAGAACTCAATTGCCCCATCCATAGAGCCTGGGGGCTCTGTTTGCCATGGGGGCTGTTGCTGGGTGGGAGGGCTCAGCCTCCCCTGCTGGCTCATGGAGCAACAGGTGGGGTCAGGAAACACCTGGCAGAGCAACACACCTTTTCTATGGAGTCTGACTCCAGAAATATCCCTGGGTTTAATTTTCCCCTCCTCTCATCACTTATCTATATCCCCACATAGCATGTGGGCAGCCAGTGGAGTCCTGCTGCCTTCTCCCTTCGAGGCTTGGTGGCGCTTTCTGGACTCCCTTTTCCATCCTTCCCCCTGTTACCTGCTCTCTCTCCCCTCCTCCACCCTTCCCAGTTTCCGAGCGATCCTCCACAGCTGTGAGCAGGTTTAACTAATCTTTCTGTCAATGGAGTACTTTATGGAAATTGAAAACTAATTAACGTTCATCTCAGCAGCTAATCGCATAGAAAACCCACCACCTTGGCCTCCCTGTGCTTAAAATGATAGTGGCACATGAAAGGGAGCAGGGGAGATCTTGATCAAACCCACCACGTCAGGATGGTCCCAGAGACAGAGCTGGGATGCCTCCAAGACCCTGTACCTGAGGATGGGTCACCTTCTGCTGATGCTGGACATGGCTCCAAACCTGCTGAACCCATCTTGCCTATCCTTCCCTGTGGCTACCTTGACCCAAAAGGTGGGGAAAGTGCATTTTGGGGCAATTTAGGGACAGGGGATGGTGTGGGGCTGGGGCTGAGAAGGAGATGTAGATGTGTGGCCAAAGATGCTCTCATCCACAGTGACTCATTCGGCTTTAATTGCTCTCTGAAGTTGTTGGCTGCTGGCTGCACCACATCAGAGATGTCACATTACAGTCATGCGTGAAAAGCTAATGGTCAAGGGTGACACCATGAACAAAACATCCTCCGGGAAGCTGTCAGCAGCAGGGGGAACATCCCACTGCCAAGGGTCAGGGCTGCTGCTGGAGATGCAAGTGCCCAGCATAGGGGTGGTGGCAGTGCTCATGGGGCTTTGTGGCCAAAAAATGGTCCTGCCATATGAGGAACAATGCAGATAGTGCCTGAGCTGATGGTCCTGGCCCCCTTAGAATGTCTGGGAAAGATTTTCCTTGCTTTTGAAGCTTCACACCAGCACGGTTTGGGAAGCCTCATGCTGGTGCTCCTTTCGAACCAGTGGTCTCTGCTGTCTTCTGTGCCAAAGGGTATATACCCAAGTATGATAAACCAGAACATGAAGGTGGATCTTGAATGCACAGCTCCTGTGTCAGCGACAGGGGTACCAACCTATCCCTTTTGTCATCTGTACCCTCCTGCACCCTGGTTGGGACGCTGCTGTGCCCAGGCTGATTGGCACCTACCAAGAGTTGAAGGGAAGATGTGGATGAGACCACATCTCACCAATGCAAGAGGTTAAGTGGTACAGCATTGTGGGGTTGCTTTTTTGGATGCTGCCAACAGGACAGGTCCCAGCACATGGGTTTGCAGACTGTGCTGCACTGGAAGCAAGGTGCCCTATACTGATACCCTGTTCCCCAAGGGGTGCAGAAGGACATAGGCTGCTCCTCTGTTTCACAGCACTTCTAGCATGGTCCTGGTTTGCATTTGGTTCAGCGGTCCCATTTCCAGCTGCTTCCCACTGTGCTGCTGTTTGGTCCAGCATCTCTGCCCCCACCATTGCTCCAGCAGGATGGGGCAGCATCTCCCTGCCCTCCATCATCAGGAATGGCTTGCAGAAAGCCAAGCAAGATGTCCACAGTGCTGGGGCACACAGGTCAACCTGCCAGAGAAGCAGCCCTGGCTGCAGCCATCCCACCAAGGAGCACGGCACGAGAGGAGGAGTTATTGCTGCAGTCACACACCAGCTATTGCCTCCCAACAAAAGGCAGCGTCTGCACAGCCGGGAGAAAGCCTAAGGACAGGGACCGCCCTGATGACCTTCAGAGGACACGCAGCAGACAGGCCGAAGCCCTGATCGCCCCAGACAGGTATGCCTGCAGGCGCCCCTCCACCTGGCCCTGCGCAGCAGGAGCCTCCCGGGATGCTCCCCACAAGCCTTCAGCTGCTATCAGCTTCAAAAGCTGCTCTGCAGGCCCTGGCCTCGGTGGATTTTTTTATCCCTTCCAGCACATGTCAAGATTTCAGGTTTCTGAAAGGAGGCAGAGGCGAGGATGTTGTTGGCGCTTAGCTGCTGCGAGGTGCCAGTACCCAGTACAATGCTGGAGTTTGGATACAGCAGTGCAAATCAACATTTTCCAGCCCCTGCCTGGCAGCTGGTACTTAGCCAGGAACCTGCTTATAATAACTAGGGATCAAGGCTAAGGTGACAGCACCAAAGTCCTGGGGGAGTGAGCCAGGGCCATTAGTGTGAAACAGTAGGTCAGGATCTGCTGGTTGTATCCCCAGCTTGAAACGCCAGCACAGGTCACAGCTCCAGGGCTGGAGGGTGATGTTCTTGTACTGCCTCTTGCCCCAAGAGTGAAGGTACCTGAGGGCACCCTTATGCCATGGTGAGAAGCTGCCTGTAAACAAGAAAAATGACTACTTAGCTGGGTCTTGGGTCTCTGCCTTTAAAGTGGCCCAAGTTCACTCTGGGAGGTGTTGGGTTGTGTGTACTATTTCACTGCACTTCCCTCCTGTTTTTCTAAGCATTAAATGCATTGCTTATGCTCACCAGGATTACAAATTTCAGGGGGTTTATAGGTCCTGGGAGGTAGCACACTACCAAGTCACTTCTACCTACACATGTATGCACATAAATACATTATATAGATGATTATATTTATGTCTTCTATTTCATACAGAGGTCACAGCTGTGTAGCCACCAGCCAGTACAGTACCAGTACTGCTACTGGTAGCAGTAGCTACCAGGCTACTGCTATGTAGCCACACAGCAGACTTTTCCACAAGCCCAGCCATGCTGGGAGCACAGGCGATTTATTGGAGACCCCTGCTTGGCACTGGGCAGCTGGCAGCAGTAGTGTCTGGGAGCCCTTGTCCCAGCACAGCTCCATGGTGTCTGGGCTCCAGGCAGTGCTCCTCACTTCCCACACAAACCTCTTAGTCCCGGGTTAATTAATCATCATCAAATAACCTGCATGGCTGCAGCTGGGACAGCAGCTTCTGCTTCACTCCTGCTCACACCTGCAGAGCTGGGCTTGGTCCCAGGGGTGGTGCTACCTTTCAGGGGGCATCCGGGCGCCCAGTGCTTCTGAAATACAGCTCCTGGAGAGGGGTTCTTGCTATAAGAGGAGTCTCAATAGGAGAAAAGTGGTCTTGAGAGGACAGAGGTCTTGATAGGAGCAGGGTCTTGGTAGCTGGGCCTTTTTTATTTAGCTCTGAAAGGCAATAGCTCAAAGAATGAGTTCTGAGGCAGCTCAATGGCATTAACTACCTAAAGCTGCAGTCAGGCTCAGTAAATGCTGCTGACCATGGACACAGGGCTCAGGAGCTGAAGTTCCCTGTGTTTTGTGGCATCTTCCCATTGCCCCAGGGACTTGCACTGGCAGACACCAGTGGGGACCCTCCATAGGGTGTCCCTTACAGTGCTAGAGTCTTGCTGCTGGGTGCTGCCTGGGAGAGGCTGGCAGGCAGGCGAAGCAGTGTAATGCCTGCATCTGTCTTCACCACGCTCTGCCTGAACAGATGCTTCTGTGCCATAATAAAAGGTTAAATACTTTAATAAGCATTGGCCACATGTTGAAGGCAAAATGAGCTGCTTGCTTGTCCTCTCTTTTTTTTTTTTTTTTGTATGCAGATGAACTGGAAGCTTATTAACAAGATGAGAGAGGCTGGAGCCTAATTAGCTGCAGGATGAGGGAGCTGTGCTGGAGCTGAGTCAGCGAGTGGGAGAATCGCTGGCATGGCCCTCGGCAATCACTGCAGCGGACCCTGCCATGGCCACTTCCAAATCACCCCCAAACCCAGGAGAATTGGGCAAAACCCCCATGTTTCTGGAAGGGTTGGGGAGATGAGCTTTGCTCAGGGTCTTGCCCTGGACAGAGCTGTGTGGATCACATCCATCTTTTGTTTCTTCTCCATGCTGTGTGCACTGCAGCTTGGATTTTACAGGTTGAGCTAGGGCAGTGTTTCCAAGAATACATTGAATATTTAGGGGCAATGCCACTAAGCTATGTACTGATAGATGGAGCAGAAATGAGGTATTTGAGGTGTGGGCTCAAGCTTGCCCAGTGCCGCTGGCAGGGGACAGGGCTGCTTTAGTCCCTGTGTAATTTGTTTTAGCGAGTATTTGCCTCTGATGTTTCTTTTTTTTTCATTTTGAAGAATCATTTTCATACAAAGCGGTTGGAATGAAACAAAGGGAATCAGAAACAAAAACCCCACCAAAAAACAGGTAAACTTCTTTTTTCCCCTTCTGTTTTTTAAAAATCAACTTTATTTTCCCCCATCCTTCCTTCTGCCCCCTTTTCCCTGCCTTGGAGGTTGCTTCAAGGGGAGGAAAGACAGAAGCTGTTCCAGCTGTCGGGTGGTTGCAGTGGTGAGGCAGGGGCTGCCCGTCCTTCGAGGCCGGTGGCTGTGGGAGACTGGGATGCGGCTCTGAATGAGAACCTGCCAATAAACCCTCCTTGTAATTTGCACCTTCGGAAAGTGACAGCAGCCGCGGCCCCATCGTTCATTTGCATTTTTAATTAGTTCGACTCTCCCAGCCCCTCTCAGCTGCTCTGCCCTGGGGCCAGCGGTAGCTGCAGGCAAACTGGGGGTGAACGGAGCCTTTTGGTGGCCACAGGACCAGGCAAGGAGACAATTTTACATATATACTTCTTCCACCCGGTCTCAGTTGAGCCCTGTCTCTGTGCCATCAGGACCTGTGGCTGTGCCGAGCCAGTACCCATCCATCAGACCCTCCTCTGGGCTTCTTCCTCACCACCTCCTCCACTGCCAGCACCAAGCACCCCTGCACCACTGTCATAGAATCATAGAATAGTTAGTGTTGGAAAGGACCTTAAGAACATCTAGTTCCAGCCCCCTGCCATAAGCAGGGTCCCTGGGTTCTCCTTTCCCGCGCAGCTCCCAGGGCAGCACTACCACTCCAGCACCTTGAACAACCAGTGCACAGAAGGCCACCACAATTCCCCTATAAAGCTATTAAAACTCTAGCTCATTAGCAATAATTAAAAGGTGTAGCACACATTCCCAACAGCTCATGTCTGTGGGCAGGGTTATTCTGGTTTAATTTATTTTATTTTATTATTTTAATCTTAATTATTTTATTTTGTTTCTAGGCTGCTGCACCCACCATGCCCAAAGAATGGGCAGCATCACCCCCCCCACACCATTCCCATGGTGCTGGCAGAAGAGGGACCCAAGGATGGCCACCATCCCTCTGCCTGCCCGGAGGCAGGGGGCGGCTGCATCTAAGGCACAGTAAAACATTTTACTACAAAGCAGAATTACTCCAAAGACTGATGGGCTGACTTGTGAGACCCACTCACATTTATGGATGTCGTAAGTTATAGACTCCTGGTGAACTGGAGGAAAACATAACCCTCATCTTTTATAGGTGGTACTTCCTGCTGTATATTAAACTCTCCAGTGAACGGATGGGGGCTTTACTGCAAACTGTAACTTTAATGCCTCCCAACCACTTGGTTAGTTTGGAGGATTATCAGTAACTGGGGTGTGATTTGCCAGCCCTCATACACTGATGGTTTGCCCCAGTGATGCTAGTGGCTGGTGGTGTCTGTTGGCTGGAGCCCCCACCATAGGGCTGGGTGGGAGCAAGCAGGAGCCAGGGAATGCTGGCAGCTGCTTATGAGGAGGAAAAACTGCAAGAGGCATTGTGTGGATCAGGGCATGCCCAAGGGAGCTTCGTGGGACTCAGAATGTCGCAGGCACTGTCACCAAGCTGCTGGTTTCTGCTCACCAAAAGCCTTTTGAAGCTTCTGTGGTGGAAATCTGCAGGGCTTGGTCCATGCCATGTCCATGCCATGTCTTTCCCCACCGTGTTTTTGTTTTTTTTTTTTTTTTTTTGTTTTTTTTTTTTTTTTTTTGTTTTTTTTTTTTTTTTTTTGTTTTTTTTTTTTTTTTTTTGTTTTTTTTTTTTTTTTTTTGTTTTTTTTTTTTTTTTTTTGTTTTTTTTTTTTTTTTTTTGTTTTTTTTTTTTTTTTTTTGTCTAAAATGTTATAATATAAATATTACAATGTGAAATAGAAAAAGTTCAGGAGCCCACCCTCGGGGTTTGCTCTCACCAAAATTTATTGCCCAAATGTGGGGAAATAAGAAAAGCAAAAATCCTATTGATAAGGGAATGGCAGGGGGAGAACGAAAAGGTGTGGATGCAGAGAGGGGGAACAAGATGATAGCAATGAAAACACAAACAAGTTTGGTTCCTGTGGGTTTCATTTCTCTTTCAGCCACAAGCAACCAGCAAGGGGGGGGGGATGGAGGGAGGAAGGATGCTACACCCAGCCAGGCCCCTCCAGCTTTCCCTGAATGCTCTAGGAGGTTCCATGTGCCTTCTTCCCATCTTAAATCATCTGCTTTTGCAGGGAAGGGGAAAGACTCAAGCTGGGAGAGGTACAACATGCTCAAACCCACCCTGGCACCCAAACAATGTGTGCCAGGAGCTGCCAGCCCAAACAGCATCGTATCCTCTCCTCCCAGCAGCACCTCCTGCCATCTGCTTTTTTGGAGCAACGTTCTCATTGGGCCCGGTGTCACTTCTTAGCATTTCTATGTTTGGAGCCAGGATGAGCATTTATTAAACATCTGGGAGCAAGATGATATTTAAACTGGTATTAGGAGAGCACTGGTGGAGAGAGATAATTCCTGGGGCGGTCTGGCAGCACAGTGGCCGGCGGGCTCCTTGGATCTCCTGCTGGAGAGCGATACAGTTAATTTGCAGCCAGGGCTGGAGGCTGGCCTGCGCTGATATTGCCATGTTATTTAGAAGAGAAAGGTCAGGCTGGAGATTGAATAATCATTGACAAGAAATCCATAGGGGAGCAGGGCAGCAGCTCAAGGCAGGCTCCAGCATCCCTTTGTTGCCTCCCCAGAGGTTTTTTCCCTTTGCTTTGCTACCTGTGAAGTGTTGGAGGCATCTGTGGCAGGTTCTGCCTGCCTTTCTCCAGGTTGGAGCTGGGGAATCACTGCCACCCCCTTTTTCACCTAATACCACCAGGAACACGGCAGAGCCGTTCTGGTTTTTGTTCCATGCATGGACTCCTTTGAATTGCAAATTATTTTTAAATGTAAAATGAGTTTTTGCTCAGAAATGTTTTCAGAAGGTTTCTTGTTTTTAAACTAAAACCCCCAGGGAAACAGAAGAAACCACCAACCCTTCCCCTGCTCCCTAACCCTGCCCCTGCCCCTGCCTGGGTGGGATAGAAAATCCCCATTGCAGCTTTTTTGGAAAGAAGTGCACTAAGAAGTCCAAAAAAGCAGTGAATGAGCAATGAAGATGAAAGACTGAAAATGCTTTTTGCACAGACAGATAATGTGTGTCCAGCAGCACTCGCTTCCCCTGGCCCTGGAAACTGAGACATGGGAGGAGGCGCTGGGAGCAGCAGGAATGCTGCACATCACGTATCACCCCTGAATTGCATCCCTCCAGCTCCCAAGTTCACACCACCAGAAGCAGGACCTTTGGTCCCACTACATCCCAAACCCTTCCTGCCCCCTGCACCCCCATAGGGAAGAGCCCCTGGGAACCTTGTGTTCCTCTTTTTCCTCCCCCCAAAAACGCCAGGTTTGGGTTTGTTTGTTTTTTTTTTTTTTTTTTTTTCAAAAAAAAAAAATTTTTTTTTTTTATTTTCATTTCCCTTCAA